>JAEIFT010000339.1:97500-287137 GCA_018904225.1 Lordiphosa mommai | reverse complement strand
GAAGAATAAAGCGGTTTTCCTGGAAATACAAAATAGTGTCTTTATGGGATAAGAAAAGTCTCTGTATGGGTGTAAGATAAGAATACGTCTTTTTTTTCTGGGAGAAAAGAATCCTTTCCTCAGGAAATAAATTTCAAATTGATATCAAGCTCATAAATGCCTAGGTCAAAGTTTTTACAAAATTACAGTATACGACACCGTATCGAATTTTGTCATAAAATCTCTGTATCGTTTTAAAGCTGTCAAAATTATTCAACAAATAATATATAGATATGGAGCAGGATTTGATATTTTGGACAAATATGATGTCAAAGCGCAGCAGTTCAATGTATTTATTCCGGGCTGGTGAATTTTGACAGTTATACCCAGAAATGTATCAATTTTATGTGAAGTAGAAAAACATTTGCCAGCTATTCAAAGCTGGTTCGGAGCAAAATCTCAATTATTTAAGCTATGATCTTGAAATTTGAAGTGATGGTGCATTATGCGAAGTTTAAAATTTTACTGGTTCCCAATCAGATTAAACCGGTTCAAAAGTGATTCAGAGTCATATCACTGAATATTTTAAAATATGAATTTGAAATTTGTTGTGTATTTGATTAAGGAAAATTGGTTTCTTACTTGGTCAATGAAATATCAGTCGACGCACGTAAACCTGATATTAAAAAATGAGTGAATAGACTAGATAACTAACAATCGTTTAATTCGTAGAACGGAATGATTACATATATATAATCATATACAAACATACATATATCACTGCACATTTAATAACATTTTTCCATAGTATACAAGCTGAAATCCCTATATTCCCCTTCTGTTTATAGCAACAGTATAATACAAAAATAAAAAAAATATATATATAAAAGTTATCAACGTAAACAATTCAAGCACTTCAACTAGTTTTGGGCGCCTCGATAGTGCTCCAGATAATAGCATGAGACTGTGGCTTTTGTGGGAAGGGGATGCATAATGAAAAGTTATCAGCAGCAAGCGAGACAGTATAACAGACAGAAAGAGAGAGAAATAGAGTTCTGTCCTTCACTCAACCACGCAAAAACGCAAAGCGACAAATTTTTATGGGCAAACTTTCAATTACCCAACTTTTTTCTTGCTTGAATTACTTTTGAAATGCTTTGGCGCACCCCCAACACACACACACACGCGCACACACACAGACAAGTAGGGCATATGGATATGTATTTGTATACAGTTTGTCTGACTGCTTCTTCTGCTATATAAGTCTTTGATGTTCTGTTCACGGCCATTGAGCCCACCCGGCTCACCTGACCCACCAAGGACGCTCAACCATTTATAATGCCTGTATATTATTACTTTTCACTTTGCCGAGCAAATTTACGAGCGAGCTTTGCAATTTCTCAACTTGTTACTTAGCGCCAGCACCACTTAAACACTTTTAACGCAATATTTTGTTGGTCTTTTTTGCCATGAAATATTGCAAAAAAAAAAAAAACAAAGGAGACAATGGGCATCTCCTTTTGCTTTCAACGCCATTCCATAAATCATAATCTCCTGGCATAATACATAAAATATTGATGCTAAAAAGAGTTCAACAGACACACAGACACACATACACATGCCGTATGATAATAGCTACTAAACACCTACTTACCCCGGCTGAGAGTTATTAAAGTGCGGAATGGAGTTTGGTTAGGTAAATGGCCGAGTACGAAGAGCCAACATAAACCCACATGGCAGTTTAGTTATTTATGTCTTTCTTTTTGTGAGGGCGATGTATGTGGCGAGGGGCTGGAAGTGGGAAAGAGAACGAATTTTTGGCTTTATTAGTTATTGTATAAGCCATTAGTCTTAGCTTTTAATAGTTTATTTGGTGCCATGTGAGCGAGGCTTACATGGCGTATGAGTAATGTTAAATTGTTTTATAAAAAATTTCTGGGATTATGAAGAAAGAGAAAGCAAGTAAGAATTTGTAAAAAAAATCTTTGCCATTTAAGCAACTTTATAAATTTTACATTAAGGGGGTCTTCTACCTTTGAACAGTGTTTTATGAGTGTTTTTTAGAAAAATTCTGGAGAGAGCTTTTTCAGTTTGGTATTTAGATTTGTGTTATTAATTAACTATATAATAAAATATAAAAAAAAATTTTGGATTTCGAGGGCTGTTCAAAAAGTTATCGGACTGCCAATTAAGGTCTCAAAAAAAAATGGTGTATAGGTGGTGGCCATGATTCCGGGACTCCAGGTTATCGGAATTGAAAACGGTAAATGAGGTTCTGATCAGAATTGATGTAATTCTGGCCCGTACCTCAATCATATTTTTCAATATTTTTTTGAAAAATTAACGGCCAATTAAAAAAAAAATTCGATTTTTCAAGTTTTTTTTTGCAGTTTAGTGTAAAAAGGTTATGATCGGAATTAATGTAATTCTGGCCACCAAATCATATTTTTCAATATTTTTTTAAAATTTGCGGCCGTTTAAAAAAAAATCCGATTTTTCAAAATTTTTTTTTTGTTGTGTGTAAAAAAAATAGTAAAAGAATGTTTTTCCTCTTGATTGAGGTACGGGCCAGAATTATATCAATTATACGTCGATTGCAACATGGCTGATCAAAATCGGTTTAGTAGAACAGGCGCAATCAGGGCTACCAGGTCAAAAAACGTGGTTTCAAGAAAAACGCACTTAAAGTTTTGAGCAAAAAATACTCACTTTAGCAAGAACATTGCTCCACTAAAATGGCTATATCTACTAATCTATTTTGAATATTTGAAAATGATTTAAAGGGGATGAAAGGGGAATGTCCAAGCTATAATAATAAGGCAAAACAAAAAATCGAAAAAAAAAATTTCAAAAGTAGAAGACCCCCATTATCAAAATTAAAAGTAATGAGGTACTTTATTATTAAACAAATTGAAAAATAGCTCTGGTTAATGATTACATTTTCATAATATATTTAAGCTGAAATAAATTGCAAGAAAAGCTAAAGATTTAAAATTTAAGGAATTATTTCACTGTCCTGGGCGAGAAATATTTTTTTCCAAAGAGTTGTATAGGGAAAAAGTGAGAGTGTATTGGTGAGCGAATATAATGTGAAGCAAAGCGGCTCGAACCTACCTCGATAAAGGCTACGCAAGCACTGAAACACGCAAAGCCGTTTTTTACTCTCTTTGCGAAGGGCTCGACATGTGTTCGTCTCGTGTCTGTGGTAAAGTATTTCTCCTTATCTTTAAAAAAAATTGTCCCAAGCAATTGGTGTACTTCAAAATTTGCATATAAATTTAATAAAATTACTAGCTTATCGTACTAGCCTAGCTTTGCATACTTTAACCTGAATTACCTTTACTTTGTCTTAGAGAAATTTTTTTATAATGGTTAATATTGATGTTCGACTAGTCGAACAGTGGCGTAAAATGGGTTTATTATACGCGAGTCGTTGTAGACAAAAGTAAAGATACTTGAAATGTACCTTAAAGGAGGCAACATACATTTTCTGAATATCCATCTGTTTTTGAAAAACATAAACTTGAGAAAACCGCCCATAATGTGGTCACAGCGTATTTTAACTGTTTTTTTTTACCTGTTTGGCCCAAATGAATATTAATAAATTATTAATAAACTACATCAATCTTACACATATGTTTATTGTGAAAATTTGATCAGAAGATTTTCCTTAAGTTAACGAAAAAGATCGTATCGAGTTTCGTGAAACAAGTACTTCTTCTTTCAAATATGTTAGTATTATCCGGTTTTTGGTTAAGATAGTTTATGATGGGGCCAATAAGGCACTTAAACCGAATTGATCCAAAATGATAGCATATGGTAACCGCCAAAATAATCAGTGACCGCGTGGCTGAATTCAGTATAATCTGTAGAGCTTTTTTTAGAAAGGCTGTCGGGTTTAAGCGAAGGCAAGACAATTTCTGATCAAATGTTCCAGTATTTTTACATCTAATCCGTACAATAAACCTACTTGAAAGCACTTTGCTTTAAAAATCAAGTACTGTTCGGGTAGACCTTGATGTGCTACTCTCGATGTGGTCTATTTAATTCAGATGCTTGCCTTGAGCTGATATGTCAGTAGGAATTACAGCATGCGAAACTGTATTCATTTATTGTTCAGTTTTGAATTTCTTGTTCGCTGTGACTTCTCTCTGAAGATGTATGCCAAAAGGGTTCAAAACAGTAGTAAAAAAGGTTTCAAAACAAACGAAAAAAGGTTACTAATCCCAACAACTAAAGTATTTATCGATAACAAATGCGTATGTCTAGTTAATCAAGCAAAACAAAAATTTGCACCACATAAGTTATTCATCGGCCACATGAGGTTGCCATTAAAATTGATGTTATTGAATATAGAAAACAAAACCAGAACATGAAACTGAAACCAAAGTCTGGTCAACAGAAGGGGGGAAAAAAAACCTTTTGAAATGGCCCAAAGCAAACTTAAGTGGGCGAAGCAGTAGGCGGCTGCCATTTATGGTTGTGTTCCGTTGGACAAACAGGCGAGGCGCTATTAGCCAAAAGGCCTGCCAAATAAATAAATAAAATATATAAAAAAAAAGGGAAACATTTGTAGCTATATGTTATACACACAAATATATATAAATTTTTATGTCGCGATGTCAGCATGAACACTTTTGCCGGGCCACTGAGCACACGCAGAAAGAAAGCAAGAATGACGGGGCAGGGGGAAGGGGGGGAGCGCGCTTCGTTTCGTTTGCCGATTTCTTTATGCAAATTAGCCTTCAGTCAGTATTTTCTTGTTTTTTTTTTTCTCTTACTGTTGCCTTTTGCATAAATTTGAAATTTCCTTCTGGATCTCTGGCTGTGACAAGTCTTGATATGGTTTGTCATCCCTCTCCAACCCTCGGCCTACGTCTTATTTATGCACTAACATTAAGAATTATTAACTTTGATAACTTATTGCACTACACACCATCCTCATCATTCTATGTCCCCCTGCTCCGCCGATTTCTTCTTCTTCTCATTTTGATTCTGTGCATGTGCGGAAATTTTATGTGACACTTGGCAGATTTATGTGGCAGCTGGTGGGCGTGGCTTTGTAGTTGAATTTAAAGTAAACCGAACCAAAAAAAAAAACCCGAAAATGCCAAACACGTGCTAGGTCAGTGGAGTGCCATATTAATCATACGCACCGTTAGCCTAAACTGCTATCAAACAAAATGTTAATTAATTTTTTCGCCATATTTGGCATTTAATTTAAGCACCCAGCTTAGTAAACAAACAACCAAATGAAATGAAATGAAATAAATTTCTAGATATCTGGTTCGTGTCCTTGTTGTCATCCGTCATCTGTCGCCTGTCACTTTTCGACATTTATTAGATTGCCAAAGCGAGGGAAAATTAAACACCTGGGCGACAATTAACGCAAGTCAAAGTGTGAAAACGGGAGGCCAATTCTTTTAATGTGAATTTGGTGGATTTTGCATTTGGCGTGTTTGTTATTAATTAATTTCACCTCGCCTTTCACACCAATCAAGAACTGAACAATCCATCTAAATCCAACGCTTGTCAGACGGCTAGCTGCGAGGGCAGCTCTAAAGGTCATTGACTTTATAAATAATTAATATTTTTTGGGAAAATTTTGCACAATTTGGGTCGAAAATATACTCTGAACCTGGCAAAGTTTGTTTATAAATAATAGCTTTTAAATGTGGCGCTACACGAACTGTGTGAAGGACGATGCCAACCCTCTTTAAAATGCATGCAGCTTAGTATTGAAAATAGTGGAAAATTTATAAAGAGTTGCACTACGAATTTGAAGAAACCAGAGCAGAGACCCTTGATCATAAATTTAACCGGAATATGGATATAAGCGATACTACTGACGTAATCCACTACCGCAGAAAAAAGGAACATAACACGCACTTCATCGGTCTCTGCCCCGAGAGCACCGTTTGCTATATTTGGGCCAGGCCGAACTATAACGGTACGAAATATTACATTTTCTTACCAGGGAAATTGATCGACACTTTATAATTTTCTAAGTCGGTCTATAAGATACAGAAACAAATTGTTAAAAGTCACTTTTGAGAATCGGCCACACCGCTAACTGGGTTCTTGGCTACGCAATTCAACGATCTTATATCTGGGAAAGAGCTGGAAGAAAGTAGAATTAGATCTCGTAGGCAAAAAGATTTGGCAAACAGTTATACGGCAATACACAGGATACAGATTTCATTTCTTATGTGAAATTCAATTTATATCCTTAGATCAAATACACAAATGTTCTTAGTTAATTACACATATTTTGCAATAGAAATAGACACATATCTTGCTGGGGACGAGGGATGAACTCCAAAATACAAATTTCCGGCTCGAACGGACCAAAAAGAATGTTCAGTGGAAAATCACATGGTGCAGTCTTTTTTTATTTAGTGTTGAGGCTCATGGTGTAAAAAATTTTAAAAAAAAATATAGCATACTTAAAAGGGCAAATGTACGTAAAATGTATTAATAGAATGTCACTTAAAAAGGTGCTGCAAGGTCAGCTTTCCCTCATCTCCTGGCATCATTTTATCACGGTTAAGAACATGAATTCTAAAATATTTTTTGTTTAAATTTTAATTTAAATAAAATATATAAAAGTCAGCCCAACTAATGCCACAAATTATTTTAGATTTATCATATTTTTTTGAGGGCGATATTTACAAGAAATAGATTTTCTGCAAATACAACATAATGCTACTAAGATTTTTATTCATTTTCTGGAATTTTATTTTAAATGCAATAGAATTTGTGCCATCATTTTTGAAAAACAACAAGTCGAGTTGCAGTGTGGTTCAGAAGGTTCTGTAGACTGACTTTTAATTTAGCATTCCGGCAAAATGGATGCCTGATGGTCTTCAATGGGGTCTTTTTCCTTTACCGTCACATTTTCTATAATATCGGATAAATATCATCATTTTATTCCGTTTAAGAACATGAATCTTAACTATTTTGTTATCTCTGTAAAAGAATACTGGACCCAGCAATATTGCTCTTGCTGCAAGAGCCATGATCGCATTATTAATGCCAAGCGCAACATCTGTTGAAAAAGCGCGACCGGGCTTCGTTTTTTCGAGGACCCTTATGCTCTTATCATTTTGACTTTACCGGATGATCAATTGACTAGATATTTTAAGTAGCTGCTGCAAGATCAGCTTGCCCTCTTTAAAAAGCAGCCATGATTTACTGCTTGTATTTATCAGCCGGTATATTTTCAATAAAAGAAAGCGTCGGATTTTGAGCTCTGGTTCACAAATGACAAAACCGGATTGTCAGGACTTCAGCCGTTGCAATAGTATTTATAAGACAGTAGAGAAAAGTTTTCAATGGCCGTGTTCAGCAATAGAACTTGCTCCCTGATCAATGATATATTTCTTTGTAATCTACGTAGCCTACTTATCCTCTTGTGTTTAATTTGATATTTGCATGGAGCTTTTCCAAATGTCAATTTAACAGGACCCAAAAAAAATTTTTTATTCAAGCGTATTAAAAATCACGCGGCTCCGCTGAACGCGCCCAATTTGTTAAGCTCATTCAACGAGGTAAACTTAAGTGCATATTTAAAAAAAACGATTACTCAAAGGGCAGAGAGCAACAATTGTTTAATGCAGATAAAAAAGAAGCAAATATTAAGACAAGCAAGATACAAAACAACAACACTAAGAATGCAAACTAAACTGTTATATTTTAATTCTCGTTTTATGCATGGTGCATATTTATAACCGCACTTCTCGTTCTCGCAATTTCTCGTTCTGTGTTTGGTTAGCGATTATTTGATAATTAAAATTTAAAATTTTTTTGTGAAAGAAAATAATATGCTATTTTTGTCCACATTTTCGAAAATGTTTTTTAAATCTTAAATTTAAAATTCAAAAAGTCCCTGACTTATCAGACAACCCTCGTGTAATTTAAATGTGCGACTATTTTCCTCGTCTCCTGCTACCACCCCCATTTTCAGTTTAAAAGTTCAAAGCGTAATTCTCCCGTCGATTGTCAATTGACACTGATGGGCTGAAAGGGGAGGAGAAAGAGCGCCGAAAATTGTCACTGTTTAGTTAATTAATAAATAATTGAAATTATTAAAATGTTTCGCCTGGTGATCACGCACACGCTGCGTGTACAAAACAATTTTGTGGTTTAAACCATTTTTTGAATGCGACTTTTTAGGCAGTGGTTTTGTCGTTTTTTGATTGATTGATGGATGGCTGGATTGTTGGAAGGCCACGCCCTAGCGGCGGCAGTAGCATATTTTTTTTTTTTTTTGTTCATTTCTGCTTATTCGGGCAAAGGGTCATGAATTCGTGATGTGGTCGCCAGGCCAACAAATTGAAGTGGATTTGATACAATGTGAGTTTTGCGTCCTCCAATGCTGACAATGGGGCGTACCCAAAGGCTGGCCATAATAACAAGAGGAACAACGCATTTGCGGTTTTCATGCAGGGCGAACGTTTTTTGATGATAGACATAGGATGTTGATTAAAGGACGATATGAAGTTCACAGCAGGGGGTGTGCCTGGGGGAGATTCTTTTTTTGAATAATTGAAATTCCTTTAAAACGTTAAGAGCCGTTTTCTCATGCTCCTGTTTTTCAAACCTGGTGCTTTTTGGAAAAATTTATGTTGCCTAATTTTAGGCCACTTTTTAAATATCTTTGCTTGTGTCCAAAAAGTCCTGTGTAAGATTTTAAACGGGGCTTAAAAGTAGACTATACAAATGGTCTCAAAAAGCACCTGGATTTGAAAAACAGGAACATGAGAAAATGGCCCTAAATTTTAAGCTAGCTTTTAATGTAAAACATCTTTAATTTCGGTACGATGATTTTCTAGTAGGGGTAAAATGGTATGGTACTGGTATACACCAAGCAATTGCCTGGCCAACCGTGGCTACTTGACCATGGCTACTTGACCATGGCCACTTGACCACGGAGACTTGCTTGGAGCCATTTCAGTTAAATTTGGCAGTAGTAGTAGTTTAGCACAGGAAAGGAATCTGGGATCAGCGATCTGGGATCTTGGATCAGGGATTTGGGATCTGGGATCAAGGATCTGGGATTAGGGATCTGGGATGAGGGATCTGGGATCAGGGATTTGGGAGTGGGGATCAGGGGTCTAGGATCTGGGATCAGTGATCTGGGATCAGGGATCTTGGATCAGGGATCGGGGATCTGGGATTAGGGTTCAGAGATGTGGGATCTGGGATGAGGGATTTGGGATCTGGGACCAGTGATCAGGGATGGGTGATCAGGGATTTGGGATGGGGGATCAGAGATCTGGGATCTCGGATCAGGGATCTGGGATGAGGGATCTGGGAACAGGGATCAGGGATCTTGGATCAGGGATCTAGGATCAGTGATCTGGGATCTCGGAACAGGGATCTAGGATCAGTGATCTTGTATCAGGGATTTGGGATCTCGGATCTGGGATTAGGGATCTGGGATTAGGGATTGGTGATCAGGGGTCTAGGATCTGGGATCAGTGATCTGGGATCATGGATCTTGGATCACGGATCGGGGATCTGGGATTAGGGTTCAGATATGTGGGATCTGGGATGAGGGATGGGGGATCAGGGGTCTGGGATCTCGGATCAGCGATCTGGGATCGGTGATCTGGGATCTCGGATCAGTGATCTTGTATCAGGGATTTGGGATCTCGGATCAGGGATCTGGGATTGGGGATCAGGGATGAGGGATCTGGGATCAGAGATTTGGGATTGGGGATCAGGGGTCTAGGATCTGGGATCAGTGATCTGGGATCAGGGATCTTGGATCAGGGATCGGGGATTAGGCTTCAGAGATGAGGGATCTGGGATGAGGGATTTGGGATCAGGGATCTGGGACCAGGGATCTGGGACCAGGGATCACGGATGGGGGATCAGGGAATTGGGATGGGGGATCAGCGGTCTGGAATCTCGGATCAGGGCTCTAGGATCAGAGATCTGGGATCTCGGATCAGGGATCGAGGATCAGTGATCTGGGATCTCGGATCAGGGATCTGGGGTCAGAGATTTGGGATGGGGTATCAGGGATCTGGTATCAGGGATGGGGGATCTGGGATCAGGAATCTGGGATCAGGGATGAGGGATTAGGGATTTGGGATCTGGGATTTGGGATGGGCGATCAGGGGTCTGGGATCTCGGATCTGGGATCGGTAATCTGGGATCGGTAATCTGGGATCTCGGATCAGGGATCTGGGATCAGGGATTAAGGATCAGGGATTAAGGATCAGGGATTAGGGATCAGGGATCTGGGATCAGGGATCTGGGATCAGGGATAAGGGATCGGAGATGTGGGATCTGAGATCAGGGATTTCGGATGGGGGATCAGGGATCTGGGGTCAGGGGCCTGCGACTTTGTCTCCAACTCTGTTTTCCAAGCCAGCCGTGGCATTTCCCACGGTTTATATAAACTATTTCAATTAACATGTTTCACATCAATGCCTCGTGAGTGTTAACCACACTCACACCTTTTTTGTTGTAAGTGACATTTAAGTGATTCGATATTTAACAGATTCGAGGTGTGAAGAATAAAAATGATTCCTTTTTTTGTTGTTGTTGTTTGCTCTGTCCGTATCCCCAACCTAATCCCAAACAACTACTAAAAACATTTCACTCCTTTAGCCCTTGCACGATTAACTCACTCGATTCAAGCTCAGCTTTGCCACGACATTTCTGCCAATAGATTCGACACAAACTACCTTCTGCAAATCTCCATGGACCGCAAACCCAACGAAATCGAAGTAAACAAACTGCAAAAATCGTAGAGGGGAAAAATACACACACAAAATACTTGTTGTTGCACAAATGCCATTTGAACATTTAAATTTGTATTGCAGTTCGCCGTTTGCCGTCTAAATAAATTGACAATGCAAAATGGCAAACAAAACTCGACAGAGAGCACAAAATGCAATGTTTGGCCCCCCTTTCCCCGATGGAATGGTGTCTGAATGATGGATGCTGATTTCGTTGGCGTCAAGTAAACAAAAAAAAGGAGGAAAATTAAAGCAGCGAATGTGAGGCATTTAAAGTGTTAGAGATGCGTGTGTGTGTGTGTGTGCACTTGAGCTCTTTTTAATGAAGTCGAAGATAAATCGCTGGGTCAGGTTGAGTGTTGGCTGAAATGATGTGCCAACTTTGCTGGGGGGGTCAGCAATTAAAAACGTATAATTCATGCTTCAAAAGAATTTCGAAAACCCAAAGGTTTTGCGCGCATACAATTAAAATTTGCTAACCCAAAAGTAATTGGTGGCCCCAGATCATGATGATGCTGCTGCTGCTGCTGATGATGATGATGGAGCACAGCTGACATCTCCCTTTAATTATCCGCACCAGAGAAAAAAGGAAGAAAACACGATATGGTTGGAAGGAGTGTAACAAGGTGAACAGCGACAATGACACATGATTATCAGCAGCTGCTGCCACTCGTACCTTTGTCCGGGCAGAAACATATGGTTACATAGTATATAGCCAAGCATTAGATTAGTTTTGGCTAGCTGGTGTACACCTTTTTTGGACCATGGACTTGCCATGACCTGCTGCTCTTGTTGCTGCTGTCTCCTGTACGACACGAACCATTATGCATAGGCATGATTAATGAGATTCATGTTATTGTTGATGAGCCCACACAAACAGCAAAAGCAGCAGCAGCAGGAGCGGCAGCACCAAAGCCATCCACTTTTTGTGTGTATCCTTTTCGTTGCCAAAGACGGCCAATTATGCCGAGGGGAGAAAAATGAGATTTGGGGACAACATTGTTACATTTATTCATCTAAATAACCTTTTTCTTTTGCCCTAATCACCGCAAAGTCAAATTGAATATGTTCTACCAAATACTTAGTAAATACTTACACCCGGTAAGCAACTTGATGACTGTAAGTAGCTGGGGATTAAATGGCCTTACCATCATTAAAATAATTAATCTTCTTTGATAATACTTGTATATTAATTAGCTGTGATTTTTTTTTAACATTTCGTAACGAATCTTAAGATTTGTACCAGGGGTTGGCCAATTATATTTCAAGATTCTGTAATCCAAATCAAATCAGCAAATCTCAAAGCATTTACCCTGGCCAAACGTGGCTTAAGGGGGGAGCCTGCTTTAGGAGATCTAAAAAAGGCGTTTTTCTAGATATTTTTGGGAGAAAAAAATTAAATTTAATTTTTGTGTGATTTAACATACATTCAAAGAATACAAAACAATTTTTTTTAGTTGAAATATTTCATGAAAAAATTTATAAAATATATATATTCATAAAAAAATAATTTTAAAATTTTTTGAAACATTTATTTTAGTTCAAATAAAAGAGAATTTAGTACACACAGAAAAAATACCTAGAATTCAGTATTTAAACAGGGGGAAATTCAAGTACAAACGATCTCAAAAGCTATAAGTTCGGAATATCAAATTCTGAGAACAAAATTCTCATTTCAAGTTCGTTTCGGGATTATAAATTCACTTAAATAATATATTTTGGTACTTAAATTTAATTTTTATTTACTTTTACTTGTTTGTTTTTAAATTGTTAATTGATTTTTGCATAAAGCAATAAATAAAAAATGTCGAAAATAACGTTTTTTAAGATTTTAAGATCAAAGCGATCTAAATTTAATCATGAAAGTCATACCTAAATTTAGGATGTTATTTTTTTCTGAGTGTACTTAAGAAAACAAGCTATAGTTTATTCCAAACGGTTTATTAGTTTTTTTTCAATCACCCCCCAATATAGAGAAATCTTTAAAATAAAAAGTCGAGAAAACAGGCTTCAAAGTTTTCGGTCTCGCACCGTAACTACCTGACCCTTGTCTGAATTCGGGTGTGTAACCCTGGAACCTTGAGCAGACGACTCTGTTAACTGTATTAAGAATCGATTAAAGCAGTAAAAAAAAATAGATTTTTTTTAATTCCTAAAGCAGGCTCCCCTTTAGTATTAGCATGCTCATTATTTTTTTTTTAACAATTTTGAAAAATTAGTTGTTCCTGCTCACTGATCTTCGAACTAATAAGTTGAAACCTTTACTAAAGGTTGAATCGACTTAATGCTTTAATACGAATCTTAGACCAAATTGATCCACAGTCATGGCATATTTATGCAACTGCCATAATAATCTGTGCAAGCAATGCAAACGCAAAGTATAATCTTAAGAGTTTTTCTAGGAACGCTGTCTGGAAGCACAGTTTCCGATAAGATGTTCCAGTGCTTTTACAACAATTTTCCTCTGTCTACCCAATATTTTTTCAACTTAGCATTTGTAGAGGCATTGGTACGTGCACTTTTGGTTTCGAAGTTAGCTCGACAACAACTTTTTAGAGGTGAAACTTATAATAGGCGGATCATAATTGAAAACTGAACCGAACCGGTTCTAATTATCGAGCGGTTTGCATCCCTAATTTAAGATTTCTAATATTGTGTCGGTTGTAAGCGATAGACAGTACTTTGAAAAGGAAATAAGTTACCATAATTTCACAATAATCCTTTAAATCTTTTAAAAAAATACAATAGCGCTGCAGTCAAGTCCTGACTAGGAAATACCCAGTACCATTAAGGGGGTCTTCTACTTTTGAAAATATTTTTTTTCGATTTTTTTGTTTTGCCTTATTATTACAGCTTGAACATTCCCCTTTCATCCCCTTTTCAATAATTCGATATAGTTTAGCAGATATATCCGTTTTAGTGCAGCAATGTTCATGCCAATGTGAGTATTTTCAACGTTGCTGAAAACTTTAACCGCGTTTTTCTCTAAGCCACGTTTTTTAACCTGGTAGCCATGATTGGGGCAGTTCTACTGAACCGATTTTGATCAGCCATGTTGCAATCGACGCAGAATTGATGTAATTCTGGCCCGCACCTCAATCAAGAGGAAAACAATTTTTTTACTATTTTTTTACACTTAACTACAAAACAAAAACTTGAAAATCGAAATATTTTTTTTAAATGGCCGCCAATTTTTCAAAAAAATATTGTAAAATATGATTGTCGTACGGGCCAGAATTACATCAATTCTGATCAAAACCTCATTTACCGTTTTTAATTCCGATAACCTGGAGTCCCGGAATCATGGCTACCACCTCTGCACCTTTTTTTTTTTGAGACCTTAACTGGCAGGCCGATAACTTTTTGAACAGCCCTCGAAATCCAAACATTTTTTTTTTTACTTTATTATGTAGTTAATTAATAACACAAATCCAAAAACCAAACTGAAGAAGCTCTTATGATTTTCTCTCCAGAATTTAAAAAAAAAAACGCTCATAAAACACTCTTCAAAGGTAGAAGACCCCCTTAGCTAGGTAAGAAATATAAGTATCCTTCCTTCTCGATAGATCTTAACAACTTATATATTGAATTCATTAAATGCAACAATTTTTAATTTTTGTAAAGTTTCAAATTTTTAAAGGGCAACCCACCAGTGAAAAATGTCTATGAAGCCATCAAAATTGCCTATTCAAAGCGAGGACCGTAAAAATAACAACTAGCTGGAAATGGCAGGGCCATCATTAAACGAGCCACACGAACTAAAAATAAGCATAATGCAAAAACAAAAAAAATATGGAAGAAACATATAAAAAATTATACTATTGCCCATTATAATGGGGGGGGGGCTAGTCAACTACTAACGCAACCATGAACTGTGAATAATCAAATCAAATAATATGCCTCGTTCCACGTCCGAAGTTTTCTTTTATTCATTTTATGTATATGGGCAACAATTTGCCTTAAAAATTGGCACAACAATTGCAAAATAATCACCTTGGAGAATTGTTGCTCTGGCTTCCACAATGGCAACGGACTTGTTTGCCTAGTTCCGGTTTTTAGTGATTTGAAGACGGAACGTGTTACATGAAGCACAGCAGGCGGCTGCAATGGCTCGAATTCCCTTTTGGTTAGTCACTTAAAAGCATTAACTGCACGGATAACCATCCGTTGGATAAACGACGCAATCGTTGTGATAGCTCGCGGGTTACATGGACCCAGCAGCAGCAGTAGCAGCAGGCGAAACACTTTTAGCCAAATGAAATGTGGCACAATGAACTTTTTGGCGGAACCTTTTGGCCTTGCAGGTTAAAGTCATAAATTTCTACTCGAGATTGATGATAAGACCAGGCGCTCTCTCTCTCTCTTTGCATTATCTTTGGGAAAAGTTTAGGTTCCAGTGACGAGCTGAAAATTGCTTGAAGTTTTCAAGCAAATCGAAAAGTTTGCCAATTAAGCTATTTACAAATGATTAGGGATGTCTTTTAGTGGACATAGTTTCTAAGATTTTTTGCAGGGTAAAGATAAGCAACAGGATTTAATGGTCAACAAAAGGGAGACTTGATTTTTAAGAGGTTGTTTGTGGTATAGAAACACCATTTTATGAACTGTATTCTGTATTCTTATCATAAATTTCCCTTCTTCTTCCTGAGCTTTCATTGTTGTCAAGGGATATGCTAAAAATTCGCAGAATTTGTTAGTTTACGCCCTATATGTTCTTGCGTTAAAATCTCCACTGACCGGAAACTAATTTGAAAATGTTATTCATTATGCATTGCACTCAAAGCACTCGCATTCGCCCAGAGCGCACTTCCTGCCTTCACTTTTCACTGTTTTCACTTTTTTTTTTTTTTTTTTTTGTTGTACGACGAGTTTTGTTGCAGTTTTCTACGCACGGTCTGGGGAAAGTTGAAGGAAAAGTTTTGATTTTCGCCAGGCACTGGAGAAAAGTGTGTACGCGCGGTACTCTAATGCCCAGATTTGAGTTGCGGCTATGAGAGTTTTAACCAGATTGTTGCCTTTTAAAGCTGAATTAGCGCATTTTTTTGGTCGACTGACGCTCGCCCGCTGTGGCTGGCAGTTTGCTTAAGTAGTTTACGAGAAAAGTGTTAATGAATTGCTTTGCTGCAGATATAAGTCAGTGGGTTGACTTAAAAAAAAAAAACGAGTTGCACTGGGCATATTCAAATTAAATTTGGATTTTTTTTGAACTGAACTTAGTTATGCATATAAGTTTACCAACTGATAGGATTAGCCCAGATAAGTTTAACAACAGTTGAGTGAGGCACGTCGAGGGATTTTTTTAAATATTATATACTACGACTTGCCATGTCTACAGGAGGTAAAGTTATCAATCCTTTTGGCCCCGTTTGCCGTTAATTCTAATTCTTTTCAAAAGATTTCTGACCAGATATCAAAAACTATTTGTTTTAAATTAAACTAAAATTTTATTATTTTATGAAATTTTATTCAAACAAAAAAATTACGATATGAAATTAGCAGGTAAGTCCTATACCACCTTATTAATTATTTAGCTAAGAACATTCGGTTTAAAAAAGGTGCTGCCATCGTTCTAGAACGAATGCGATAAAATTTATACCGTTTAGTACTTAAAATTACTTGTGGCCTTGTGTTGGGGGCTGTAACAGCCAATTTGAAGTATGATTCGTTCTTGGGGATACTTAATCTAAGTACGAATCAGCCTAAAGTTTCAAATTTACCCAAATTGTTCCCGAAATGAGTACAAAATTCCTAAAATCAAGTACGACACATTTAAATAAAGAATTATTGTACTTAAATTTATACAGTTTTTAAATAAAATTACTTAAAATTAATTTAAAAATAATTTTTTAAAATTTCAAGAATCATTAGTTTCTGGATGTACTTGAACTAAGTACAAATCAATCCTACTTTTAAAGGGCATAGCCGGGTTTACTAGGCGTATCGGTCCCTAATCCTATTCATATTTCAAGTATGCAGTTTCAAAGTTCATCAACAGAAAGTAGTTTATTGATTTGTTTTATACTTCGAGTACCAACCCTGAATTTTATATAACTTTATATAATATCATTTCCAACACAAGCGTGTTTCGGGCCAACTAACCATTTTTCAACTTCCCAAATTTTTATGGCAATAGCTGGCATGTCAACAATCCCCCAGAATAATTTTCCTGATTTTTAAAATGCAATCCGCGACTTACAAAATTTCGAAAAATTTGTAACTCAATTATTTTAGACTTTTTTATTAGTTGGGGTTACATTTATCTTTTAAATAACTATTTTTATCATTTCCAACACATCGTTTTCGGGCCCCTACGAGTTCTAAAAATTCCCAAATTTTTATGGCAATAGCTGGCATATCAACACTCCCACCAGAATAATTTTTTTATGATTTTTAAAATGCAATTCGCGACATACAATTTTCCGCGAAATTTCAAAATTCAATTATTTTAGACTTTTTTCCAATTCTGGGCAATTGTATAGGGCAATGTGGCGTATGCGCATTGTATACCCTACAAAGTAGGCAACATATTTTGAACATGTATACGCCATACTTGTGCCCCAATAAGTAGGCAACATTTTTCCCCCTTCGTCAATATTCTATTGGCGTTACAAACATTGTCATGGTGTCGCTTTGTCCACTTGAATGTCCAAGCATATACTCAGAAAAACTAATCAAGAATTACGTACCTAAACCTGGGAGTTTCAAGTACAAACTATCTTTAAAACTGACTAAGTTCGAAATTTCTAAATCTGATAACAAAATTCTCATTTCACGTTCGTTTTTTGATTATAAAGACCCTTTAACTTGAAATCAAATGTTTTCTAGGACATTATTGTTATTCTAACTTAAAATGTTTTAAAATGGAAAACTGATTTCTGCGTGATTCAAAGAAAAAATAACTAAAATGTTTTTAAATTTTAAGAACCAAACGGTCTAAAATCAATCATGGACATACTTAAATTCAGAATCGCATTTATGCTAGTCGAGTTTCGATAATCAAATATATATACTTTTAGCCTTCATATCTAAACAAATTTAAAATCTTAGAATACTCTATCATGTGGATTTTCGCTTAACCAAGTTTTAAAGTTTGACCTCTTCGGGAGGGGTATTAACCAAGATTATTATTACAATTGCAGTGAACCAATTCACTTTTGGTCAATTTTTCAGAAATTTAGCTCTTACTTTTTGTAGTCTGTACCAAAGGTACACAGATTATCCTGGATTTGTGGAAATGTATGTTACAACCAGAAGACAGCAACATAGACCTTATAAAGTATATATATATATATATATATTCCTGGTCAGCATCAACAGCCGAGTCGATATAACCATGTCCGTCTGTCCGTATGAACGAAGAGATTTCAGAAATGGTAAGAGTTAGGCATGAGACATGATAATCTAGTAGGCCTTAATGTTGTCTTGTTTTCAATATCAAATGTCAAGCTATTCACAATGAAAACAAGAAAACATGAAGGCTTACTAGATTATCATGTTTCATGTGTCGATCAATGTGAACTCAGCCTTAAAGGTTTGAAGTGTACGGAACGTAAACTCCTTATACTTGCAATTCCAATACTTTTTAAATTTTTTGCCACTTCCCGTCTTTCTATCATATCTTCCACAATTTTGGAGTTAGATTGATTGAACCTTCTAGATATTTATTTTACTCATCACTATTAATCGATCCACCATACATTATTTTCCGATTAGATGAACAATAGTAGAGTTACCACCTCCGCTATTTAAAACAAAAACCCCCGTATCTCCCACAATTTTGAAGATAGATTGTTCGAACCTCTCAGATATATATTTTGATCATTATTACTTATCGATCCATCGGTCACCGTTTCCCTAGTAGATAAGCGATATTAGAGTTACCACCCCCGCTATTTGGATCTTTCATAATTTTGAAGAAAGATTGTTCGAACTTTTTAGACTATATAATAATCATCATTACTTATCGATCCACCATACACCGTCTGCGGATCAGATAATCGATGATCGAGTTATAAGCAAAACAAATAATTAAGCTGGATAGCACTGGCCTCAATCGTGATGGGCAGCACTTACACAGTTTGTGTGACCCCACACTTAAAATTTATCAGTTATATACAAACTTTGACTGCTACAGAGTGGATTACAAACGGGTTTGACCGACTTTCTTAATTTTTTTTAACAGTATAAAAATGCCTGATCTAAGCACTTTATCGAAAAGAATCCGCACCCTAATTTTTGCTTATAGGTCTATTTCCAGATGACATGAAAACTTATTTAGGCATATCTCTTTATAAGAATAGAAACACTTTTAATAACTCTGCAGCTGGTGGTAATTTTATGCCTCTGGAATGAGGCTTTATTAAAAATTTCTTTCTCACATATTTTTATTTGGTTGTGAATATTTTGAAAATCTGTCTTATTTATAAAAGCATAGAGACATTTGAAAATATATTTTTATGCCATCTGGAATGAGGCCTTTTATTTAAAGAATTCTATTCTTATTTCAAAAATTTTTTTATTTTTTTTAATTTTTTGTTTATTTGAAAGAAATATTTCTACAATAAATTTAGTGAATCATTCGCTTTTTTCATATGGAATTTTTCTTTTACCTCTTTAACCCTACGACTTGCCATTTCGTAATATTTTTAAAGCTTTTCGAATGTTAAGAAACTCTACTATTTCTTTTTATATTCCGTTCGTCAAATACCTAATTTCGATATATTGGTCGAAGCTCTGGGGCAATAAAATTAAGGTTTTGCAATTAAGCAAACGGGCAAAGTGTGTGCGGTTGTCAGTTCTGGCCAAACATCGTTGACATATTTAGGGTGTTCAGTAGGTTGTGCACTTGGGCAGAAATGTAAACATTTCCAACAACAATTTGTTCTGAACATATTGTACACAGCTAGCCTGACCCAGACCCTTGACTAAGGGCAATAGGGCGCTTGGGCACTTCCAGTGTTGTTAAACACAAGAGTGATCATATTTTGTTAGTTTATTTGTTATATTAATAAAAACTTAAAAAAAAAGTATATATAAGGAATTATTGACTTTCTGAAATAACATGTCATTTATATTTGTTGGCACTTAGTTCAACAGAAGAAATACTTCAACAGCTTGTTCTAATGGAGAGCATCTTGAGTCTGTTAAGTTAAGGCCATAAATAATAAGCTGACAAATTAAGTTGACTCTTGTCGAAAGTAAACCAAAATATACAAAACCGTCATAAAGGAAGTGGCTAAGAAATGCAGCGTCAACCCGCAGAAACAATGGCAAAACCAAACAGCGAAAGAGCAACAAAGAGAGAAAGACAGAGAGACAGAAACGGAGGCAGTAAAGAAACTGGCTAAGTTTTAGGCGTCACACAAAAGTCTGGCAATGGATTTAAGGCGAGAATGAAACAAAGATAAAAATGGCATGAGTCGCATGGAACATGAACCAAAATGGCACCCACAAGAGCTTCCGGCAGAAGTCCGCTTTAACAACTCTTTTGCCCACGCACACACACACACACATGAAGACGCCCTGCACATTAGCAGTTGTGGGGCAGAGGATCCAGCCAGCGCTTTTTTTTGTCATAAACCCATTAAAAGTCAAGGACGAAATTCATGTTGCATGTTTACTCATGCACACTCACACACAATCGCACACACACACACACCTGCAACACAAACAGGAACAACAACAAAGTAGCTTTAATTAATGAAACTCATTAAAGGGCTGCCAGGACCACAGAGCAAGACCAAGACCAAGCCCAAAGTCCAAAGCCTAGACAAAAATGCGCGCTTTGACCTGCCCCACAATGCGATGTCGTACATTAGCCAGGCTGGCGCGATGTCCTGGCCTCAGTCACTGTATAAAATCAGCAGCAGGACTTAAGCATTATCCAGCCTTCGACTTGGACAAGGCAAACGATGTTGCGAATATACGAGAGTAACACACGAATCATCTGATGCACGATTCTAACGTACGAATAACAGCAAACGAGCCGAAAGTCACAGAGAGCGAGAGAACAAGTTAAGTTAAGCTTTGACTGAGAGAAGTCAGGGGAAATGTAGGGGAAGTTTGAACTCCGAAAAGCTTTGAGGAAGAGAAAAAAACCAAAGCAGTACAAAAAAATTAGGAAGAATGTGTTTGACTTCTTTTTTTTATGGCATTTATTTTTGATGTTAATAATAAATAGTTTGAAAAGAAATATTTGGAAAAATAAAAAAGAGCTAAATAATAATAAAGGGTTATAAAAAAAAAAAAAAAAAGGGGGATTAAAATCATTAACACCCTTGACACAAACCGGAAAACGGTTGACATCATGACCAAAAATTTTGGTAGAAAAATAACAGCGGCTATTAAACAATAATAAAACTATGTTAAATTCAACAAATACTCCCAGCCAGCGTCACAAGCATTGCATTGCAAAGATGATCGGCGTACAAAGGCAATTGATCAAAACTAGGCAACCAATTTAAATAGTCACAATTAATCACCTTATGTGTTATAAGTCAAAAGTTAGTTGGGTTCAACAATACAACTTGAAATCAAAAATTAACCTGTCTTGATAAAAATTCAAAGTTAATTTGGAAGCTTACTAAAATCATTAAAAATAAAAAGCAGTTAATTTCTTGTTTTACTTATAGTAATACATGATTTTCTACAAATTCTGAAAGGGCGAATATACTGAAGCTTATTCTGATGGGCCAACCTCAGAAATGTATATAGTATTCAATACGAGAACTTAGTGACCAAGCTAATAAAACAACTGCTTCCGAAAACTCTTAAGAACAAGAAATCACCAGGAATCGATCTAATACCAAATTTATGGCTCAGAAAACTTGTCAAAGAGGGCACTTGCTTTCTTAACCCTTATTTTAAACACTGCCTGAAAATTGGTATTTTACTTTTGCATGAAAAATTGTAAAAATATTATCCATTGCAAAACCTGGCAAACCACCTGACTCACCTGAAAGTTGGTTTTTATTTGAACAGACCTTATACTTCCAGAGATATGCCCTTAAACCTCTGTTTGAAACATATTTATTAATAAGAAAATCAGTAAAACATAATGAAAAAAACATACAATTTTCTTGTTTTAGAAAAAAGCTCATACAGGTGGGTGTCCTGTTAATCTCTAGAAAGTTTCGTATAAACTACTGCAATGACTTTATATGTAAAATGACTAGTATTGGTAGGCTTACTAGATTTAAATGGAAGGAAAACCGTTCGAACTTTATCTACTTGGTTTTCAGCAGTCGGTTTCAAATTACTTAACTTTCTTCATCTGATTTTAGAGGAATATTTCCCTTACCTTCCGTTTAAGTCTAGCAGTTTTATTTTTGAAGTCCAATCGTTTATAGAAAATAAAATATAATGTATTAATGTTTGTAACTGACTAAGCTCGCCGCCACATAGGTGCTGCATTGCCCCCAGTCGAGTACGTGTGATCCTACCTAATAATAAGGCCGGTGAGCATGTCGCTTTAAAACAACATAAGATTGCGTGAGTTTGTTTAAAGTTGAGATTTTATATCGCTTCACATCGACTTAAGATTATGTCGTTTTAAATTTCACATTTTTGGAGGTGCCACATAAATCTCTTCCAACCGAATTCCAATTCTTTGCTGCCACAGAAATCTCTATTGGTTGGTTTTTAAACTGCTAATATTTTGCTAAGAGATTAAGTCAAATCAACCAAAGTATTGAGGGTTGCCAAGTGAAGCTTAATGATGGGCGCAAAAATATTTTAAAATTTTACCATTATATTTTTGAGCAAATGAATTGAAAGTTCTCTAGAAAAAAATGTATAATTCCATGTGTTCTAAATCGCGTTCGACCCCCTAAAACGACCAAAACGTATTGAAATAGGATCGTATTTGGGGTCGAAAGTGATAGGTAGAACACATGGGAATACTTTTTATTTTAAGTTTTAAAACCAATAAAGATTAAATAATTTAAAACCGACTTCACTTTAAGTTTAAAGTGAGTGAGACTTATTTGCTGATCCATGTATTAGGTTTGATTCCGATACAATTTTGTATCGGAAGAGGATTACGGAAGTTATAACAAATCATGTGAATTCAAATTGAAATTGTTACTACGAAAATAATATCGAAATTATTTGATAGATTTTTCCAAAAGGTTGTGATTGTCAATTGGGATCCCAAATCTAACAAAACAATAACTTTTGTTCATAAGCCAGAAATAGGGTAAAAATTGGGTGCCTAGTGTAATCAACCTTGATTTTTAATTAGTGTCACAGGTTGGCGTTTGCGCTTTTCGGTCGGTTGGGGGGAGGTGGATGCTATTTGCCTCGGGCTCGCTCATGACTTATCTACTTTCCAACAAACAAATATTAAATACCACTTCCGCAAACATTTTGTGTTTTTAATACTGGTATCGTATACAAAGGCTGGCAAAATCAAAACTTGTCCTTGATTTTGGACCGTTTTGTATAAAAAAAAAAAAAGGAAATTGGTTTTGATATTGGATATTCAACTGAGATACTGAAATGCAAAACGTATAACAGTTTGTGGAAAAATTTGAAAATTATTTACAAAATGAAAAGCCACAAAAAAAAAATGTATAGCAGTATAAGACCAAAATATATATATAATTATGGAACAGTTTCTAAACAAGTTTCTCTATTACATAAACCCTAAAACTGTTCTACTTGTGATTCCATCCTGGACTCGAACCACAAAAATTGCCGCCAGGGGTGAATTTATGCCTATTTTAAGCGATTGACTCTCTCAAGGTCATGCGCTCTTTTTAAGTATAACACCTGTATGAGCTCTCTCTCTCTCTCACACTCCCTTTTACTCTTTCTCCTTTGTGGAACTCTCTGGGGCATGCGTATTTAAGCTAACCAGGACTAGGCCAACGCGAGCCAGCGACCTGGCAGCTGTGGTTCTAAGGACCAAGCAACAGCTTTGTCACCATCGTCGTTGTCGTCGTCGTTATCATCATCGTGTTTGACAACCACAAAGGATATAAAAAAAAAAATATACAACCACCCTTAGCCCACCCCTTTTGGAGAGCGCCCATCGAGGCAGCTACATCCTGTGGCATGCCCGGCACCTGCTGCATTTCAAAACAAAAGGCATTTATTTAGAATGGCAAGCGCAAAGCGGAAGCAGCAAGAAAATAGACAACAACACGTCCATAACGACCACACAGAGAGGGAGGGTTAAGTTTGGGGTTGCCAGGACAACTGACAAGAGGCACAACAAGCGAAAATATTCAGAAGAAAATTTTTGTGCCAGAAGATCGAAGTTGTTCATAAAAAATAAATAAAATAAAATGCAATTAAAATATTTGAGAACTTTGCTAGAGGGTCAGGTAAGTGATAGCGGAAGGGCGCTGCAACAACAACTTTGAATAATTTGGAATTATTTATTATGATTATTCCACAGGAGCAAATCCAACGCATAGCCGGCCTAGCCTGGTCACCCAATCAGCAAAAGTTGGCCATAGCCACCGCCGATCGCCATATACTGCTTTATGATGATAATGGCGAGCGTCGTGACAAATTTAGCACCAAGCCAGCAAATCCTGCAAATGGCAAGAATTCCTATGTCATACGAGGACTAGCCTTTAGTCCCGATTCAACCAAATTGGCGGTGGGTCAAAGTGACAGCATTGTGTATGTCTACAAGCTGGGTGAATCCTGGAATGATAAAAAGGTAATCTGCAATAAGTTTCCCCAGGCTAATGCAGTGACTGCCCTCATTTGGCTGTCCTCGGGTGCCATTATAGCAGGTAAGACAGATCAATAGAGTGGCAGGATATTCTCATTAACTAATTAACTTTCCATCAGGTCTAGAGGATGGCAAAATCCGTGCTTTGCATAGCAAAAGCAACAAATCTCAGAGTTTATATGCGGGCGATAGCATCTGCATTTCATTGGCCTCCAATACCAAGGGCAATGGCTTTCTAAGCGGTCATAATGATGGCACTATCATACGTTTCTTTATGACGGATGAGGCTAGCGAACCCTTGGGTCGTATAGTGCAACATCCAGTGCCACCATTTGCTTTGGCCTGGCCTCAGGGTGGCTTCTGTGTGGGCGGCTGTGATCAGCGGATTGTCTTTTATGATAGCATGGTAAGTACATTACGCGGAAAGTTAGGGTGAAAAAGACGGTCGAATATTAAGGTCTTTCTTCCCGTAATTTTCATCGACCACTCTAAGGAGATGTGATATCCATTGATATCTAAGGAAAAATCTGAAAATCCCACCCCTCTGTCTGGATCACTGATCATATTAGATCAGTGGTCGGCAAAAAAACAGACTCACATTTTACCTGAGTCTTGAGAGCCAGCTTTTGACTAGCACCTCTTTGCTTTGAGCTAACAGCCCCAGCTCGAGAGCTGAGAGCAGCAGGTTGACGACTCTTGAGCCTCAGCTCTTGGCTCTGAGCTGTGATCTAAATCTAAAGAGCTAGCACTCTGCTCGCAGTTCTTTAATTGTAGCTTTCAGTTATGAGCTGAGCCGGTTACCGGCTCTTGAGCCTCTTTAGATTAACTTCACAGTTTAGAGCCGAGAGCCAGGAGCCAGCAATTGGCGCGCTGCTCTTTACTTGTAACCCTAGCTCTGGAGCTGGGAGATAGCAGTCAGGTACCAGCTCTTGAACCTCAATTCTTGGCTCCGAGCTGAGAGCTAAATCTTAAGAGCCAGGGGCCAGCAATCGGCAACTCTTTACTTGTAGCTATCGACTATGAGCTGAAAGCTAGCAGCCAGCTACCGGCTTTTGAGCCACAGCTCTCGGTTAAAAAAGCTAAATCTAAAGAGCCAAGAGACAGAAGCCAGCATTCTGCTCGCACTTCTATACTTTGTAGTTCTTATCTTTGAGCTAAGAGCTAATAGCCAGCTTCCGGCTCTTGAGCCTCTTTAGATTATGCTCACAGCTCAGAGCCGAGAGCCAGGAGCCAGCAATCGGCGCGCAGCTCTTTAAACGGAACAAGTGATTTATTTCTGGAGCTGGAAGCTAGCAGCTGGTTCCCGGCTCTTGAGCCCCACCTCTCGGCTCTGGGCTGAGATCTAAATCTAAAGAGCCTGGAGCCAGAAGCCAGCAATCGACTCGCAGCTCTTTACTTGTAGCCCTCGGCTCAGAGCTCAGCTCTGAGCTGGGAGCTAGCAGACGGCTCTGAGCTGAGAGCTAGCGGCCGGTTCCGACTCTTGAGCCACATCTCTCGGCTCTGAGCTGTATCTAAAGAGCTAGGAGGTATAAATCGGCTCGCAGCTCTTTACTTGTAGCCCTCGGCTCAGAGCTAGGAGCCCCAGCTGGGAGCTAGCAGCCAGGTACCGCCTGTTGAGCCTCAGCTCTCGGCCCTGAGCTAGAAGCCAGCAATCGGTTCACATCTCTTTAATGGTAGCTCTCGGCTCTGAGCTGGGAGCTAGCATCCAGCTCCCGGCTCTTGAGCCTCAGCTCTATGCTGTTTATTATTATTGTATTCTTGCAGAAGGATTGGTCTGGAGGTTCAAACCTGTCGTAAAGTATCGCGGACCGTTTCATAACTACTACTACAAAAGTTATAAAATCGATGCGTTTTGTTGTTGTAGCTTACTTACGTTTCGTCTGTTTCAACTACCGTAGCAAAATACACGCGACTTTTGCATCACTTTTTCTTGTCTAATTAGATTCACAATTTACAGTCTCATTTGTTGCTTTACGTACACTATCAAAACAATGCCCATAAAAGAGCTAACGACTTAAACCTTTATCTTCCCCCTTCTGCAGGGTCGTCAATTGCGCTGTTTCGACTATTCACGCACCGAGGGTGAACGTGAGTTTACCGTGGCCGCCTGTAGTCCCAACGGTCAGGCCGTGGCCTTTGGCAGCTACGATCGTATACGCATCTATGCCTGGAGTCCACGTCAGGGAGCCTGGAGTGAGAGTGCCAGCAAAGAAATTACTTGTCTGTATACATTGAGTGCCTTAATATGGCGTCGTGATGGTGCCCGTCTTGCTCTGGGCTCCGTCAGTGGAGCTGTCCTTTTGTACGAGTCTGTGCTGAAGCGCACCATTTGGCAGGACAAGCTCGAGCTGATCTTTGTGGCACCCAGTCAGCTGCTAGTGCGATCGTTGACAGAGCCCACACAACAGCTGACCATAGAATCACAGTTGGGCCTGGAGATAGACGATGTACGCATAATGGGTAAGGATAACTATTTGGTGGCACGCACCGAAGAGTCGTTGATATTGTGCGATTTGACGCGGAATTTGGCCAGTGAAGTACCCTGGACGGCATCGGGTCATCATGAGCGTTTCTACTTTGAGAATCCCACGGTGTGTTTGGTATTCAATGTGGGCGAACTGAGTCTGGTGGAGTATGGGGATAATTGTATTTTGGGTTCGGTACGCACCGAATTTGTGAATCCTCATGTCATCTCGGTGAGACTCAATGAGCGCGGCAATGGACGAGAGAATAAAAAGTTGGCTTTCCTGCTGGATGCCAAAACCATTTGTGTGGTTGACTTGGTTAGTCGTTTGACCAGTGGACAAATCAATCATGAAACCAAAATTGATTGGCTGGAACTCAGCGAGACGGCGCACAAACTGCTGTTTCGTGATAAGAAGTTACGCCTGATACTGGTGGACAATTATACGGGCAAGAAGCAGACGCTTTTAAGTAACATCTCGTTTGTACAATGGGTGCCACAGAGCGATGTGGTGGTGGCCCAAAGCAATACCAATTTGGCCATTTGGTATAATATTGATTTACCGGAACATGTCACTATGCAAAGTATGCGGGGTGAGGCCATTGAAGTGCTGCGTGAAAATGTGAGTCCTTTATTGGTATGTAAATTTCTTCATCTTAAAACTATTGTGTCTTTTCCAGGGTCGCACCACCGTACGCACTCAGGACGGTCCCAGCGAGCATAGCTATCAGCTGGACGAGGGACTGGTGGAGTTTGGCACTGCCGTGAATGACAGTGACTTTGGCAGAGCCGTACACTTTTTGGAAACTTTGGGCGATAAACCCGCTGCCAAGGCCATGTGGCATAATTTGGCCATTATTTCACTGGAAGATGGCAATTTACGTGTGGCCCAGCGTTGCTATGCCGCTTTGGGTAATGTATCCAAGGCTTATTATCTGGCCGAAATGATACAGCAAGCAGATGCATTTGAAGAGTCCACCGGAACGCCAGGTAAGTTAAAAAAAATTATCCAAAGGTTTTGAAATTTTAGAAATACCAGAGAAAAGTGGTGTTCAAATTACACAATCGACGATTTTGTCTATCTCCTGCAATTGACATAGCTTTTCTCATTCCTACGAACTTGCTGATTGAATTGTAAGAATCTGAATACTCTTCAGTTGTCTAACATAATCTAAAGATATTGAAAAGTTTTCTTGTCGGTTAAGATCCAAGTGGATGTTAAAGTATTAGTCATAATATTATTCTTCGGTTAAATTATTTTCATTATCATATCTGTTGGCTACGACGCATGAGATATGACAATCTAGTAGGCCCTTATATTGTCTTGTTGCCATTGTGAATAGCTTGTCATATGACATTCAAAACAACACAACATGATGGCTTTTTAGATTATCATGTCTTGTACGTCGAACAATGTGAACTCAGCCTAAGTCATTTTTAAGTTCTGCTTAGTTTAAGTCGCAAATAAGGAAGCACTCAACACAGATCTTAGGTAGAATTATCATTTTTCTGACAGCCAGGCTGTTTTCGCTGTAAGAGATGTCAGAGCAGTCCTAAATCCACCTCCTCCAAAACACCGGGACATCGAGGGCTACTGCGAAGCAAACAAAATCTACCGCTAATCTCCTTCCCGTTAGGTAGAAAGTCGGTGTGCTTATGGCAACGTGTGGGCTTATTTTGCGAAATATCTCAGAGATTAAAGCAAACTAGAAATGGCAAGCGCTCTTAACCTGTAGAATCGCAAGGTAGACATAGTCAACCCGGTGCGCAATGGACACTAGCTGATCGCGACGACTAGACAAGAAAGACAGACTCTTTGTCCGTCTCCCACTTCTTCTGTTTCTTTCCTGTGTCGACGGAGACAGAAACATCTCGGTTCTCATTTCCTAATAGACGTCTCTGATTCCGCTGAAACCTAGATATATATCTGATTTCATCCTCCCATCCTCCTTAATGTCTCGTAGTTAACCTCACTTTTCAGACACATTTTGGACCATATCATATCACAAGGCAAGAAATCTTTATGGCCTAAATGCGCTGGGTGAAACCCCAGCAACGCTCTAATTAAACTAAACCCAACATAGTTTAAGTTAATAGGCATTATATCTTCCTGAAGATGCTCGTCTAGCTCTTAGATTACAAGGAACAAACTTAAGTGTCAAAAATGCTCGTTCAACTGGTAACTGCAGTTACTGGTGGACAATTTTGGAGGGAATGAATAACATAGTTTGAGAATAGCCGGTATCGACTTACTTCTGTCAAAAGTAAGGATTGATTTCTGTCGGGATATGTATATTTTTTTTAGCATTAATGGCAATCGGTAACTTCCGGCCTATTCCCAGCGACAAAAACTCATTTGTTGAACCGTGTTCGTGCTTTTAGGGTTTAAAACTGAACCTTGATCCGTGATCGCACGAAATCTGATGTTTCACGAGCACGTCGTGTTGAATCGTGTGTGTTAGTGTCACGAAGAAAAACACGACACTCGCCCAACTCTAGTCTTTAGCCTTAAAGGAGCGCTCGGCGCGGTATAGCGTGTGCAAAGAAAAGGCCGCTGCAGCAGCGACGTCAGCACACCGACGGCATAAGCACGTTGCGTTGCTGTCAAATATGTATCGGTTGCCACGCGCATATACAGAGCTAAAATGTGATTGTATTGTTTGCCCACCACTGCCTTAAAGCAATACCTCCGAGAATATTTACTGTATAGGTTTAGTGTCAGATTTTTTCAAAATTTTAACTGCGCTTAACCCGGCTAGTACGAGCAGGGTTCGTCAAATAACTCACATTTTTTAGACACGCAAGATATTAACACAAAGTAAAATATACAAGCTGTAAAAAATAATTATTTTCAGACATGAAAATAAAAAATTTTACATATGAAAAAAAAATTTTTTTTCGTGTAACTAACACAAGCATTTTTGACACGACTGTTCTTTACAGGCGTCAAGAAGGCAGCTAAAATTATTGACATGCCTGTAAAAAACAATCGTGTTAGAGTTAGTCGGGATTTACACCATGAAGCAAACTTCATGAAGTTTTCTTAGTAGGCGTGGAATTTAGAGGAAATCTTTCAGACCTTTTAAACGAATAGTAAGGAATTACATTTAAATCTCTCGCCTACTAAGAAAACTTCATGAAGTTTGCTTCATCATGTAAATCCCGTCTTACATGAAAAAAAAATTATTTTTTCCATATGTAAAATTTTTTATTTTCATGTCTGAAAATAATTATTTTTTACGTGTAAAAATGCTCGTGTTAGTTACATGAAAAAAATTATTTTTTCCATATGTAAAATTTTTTATTTTCATGACTGAAAATAATTATTATTTACGTGTAAAAATGCTCGTGTTAGTTATATGAAAAAATATGATTTTTCCATATGTAAAATTTTTATTTTCATGTCTGAAAATAATTATTTTTTACATTGATGTTTTTTATCGTGGCGTGAAAATAATTTTTGTGCATTTTAAGAACCCTGAGTAGGAGTAATTTAAAGAAGCAACCTTGATTATTCCTACAAAAAATTGTTGTGACCTCTTTCCATCTTTTTCAGGTATACATTGTCCCGAAGTGCGTGCCCGCATGGCCTTACTCAATTCCGATTTACGTACCGCTGAACGTATTTATTTGGAACAAGGCGACATTGATTCAGCCCTAAAGATGTACCAACAATTGCGTATGTGGGATGAGGCAGTGGCTTTAGCTGAACGTCGCGGTTATGCGGGTCTTCAGGAACTCAAGCAACAGCATATGGATTTCCTATTAAATAGCGAACAACAGGAAAAGGCGGGACAAGTTCTAGAAGAACAGGGTGAACTGCAACAGGCCATGTCTTTGTATCTGAAAGCCAACAAACCGGCTAGAGCGGCACGTTTGGCCCTGAAGACCACTGCACTAATGCAGGATGAACAGCTGATGCTACAGGTGACCGAGGGTTTGGTACATAGTGAGCTGTATGAGTTAGCGGGAGATATAGCTCAACGTTTGAATAGACCCGAAGCGGGTTTAGCTTTATATCGCAAAGGGGGAGCCTATGCCAGAGCCTTGGAATTGGCACGAGTGGTGGCACCTCAGGAGGTGACCCTACTGGAGGAACAGTGGGGCGATTGGCTGGTACAGCGTAAGCAATTGGATGCCTCTATAAATCATTATATAGAAGCGGGAGCCACACAAAAGGCTTTGGAAGCGGCTGTGGGTGCAAAACAATGGCGTAAGGCGGTACAAATAGCCAAGGTGCTGGATGAACCCGAGTTGATACAACGTTATGCCTTGGATTTGGCCAAGCATTTGGCTTTTGCGGGAGATTTGGAGGGGGCAGAGGATTTGTTAGTTAGAGCTAATCTATATAAAGATGCCATAGAGTTGCTTAATCGTCATGGCAAATGGGAGCGTGCCTATGTCATAGGTGAGAAGTATTTAAAGAAGGAACAGCTACGTGAGTTATTTATACAATTGGCCAGTCAACTGGAGGAACAAACGAAATATCGTGATGCCGAGAAAGTTTTAATAGCGGTCAATGAGCCAGATTTGGCCATAGCCATGTATAAAAGAAGGGAACTGTATGACTCGATGATACGTTTGGTGGAACGCTATCATAAGGATTTGTTGGATAGCACACACTTGCACTTGGCCCGCCAGCTGGAGTCGCGAGGCAAGCTTAAAATGCTGAGGTGCATTTTATAGCCTCGGGAGATTGGAAATCTGCGGTGCATATGTATTGCAGCTCCAGTCGCTGGGAGGAGGGCTATAGGGTGGCCAAACAAAAGGGCACCGAAGGGGCTAGCCAACAGGTGGCCTATATGTGGGCCAAATCCATGCCTTTGGAGAGTGCCGTGAGATTGTTGAGTAAACTGGGTTTACTCGAAACTGCGGTGGACTTTGCCTGCGATTCGGGACAATTTGAATTTGCCATGGAACTATGTCGCTTTGCGGGTAAATCCACTGCTGAAGTGCATCTAAAAATAGCCATGTCTTTGGAGGATGAGGGTAAATTTGAGGAAGCCGAAAAGGAATTTCTCAAGGCTCAAAAACCCAAGGAGGCCATATTGATGTATCAACATGCGGGGGATTGGCAGGCAGCCTTGAATATAGCCGAGCAGCATTTGCCGGAAATGGTCAATGAAATTATAATAGGACAAGCCTCGGCGGCTTTGGAAACGCGCAATTATAAGGATTATGAGGCCTTAATGCTCAGAGCTCAACGTCCTGATTTGATTATAGAACACTACAAGCAAGAGTCCTTGTTTGAGGATGCCTTGCGCATAGCCGAAGAGCATTATCCTTCGTCCCTCAATGATCTCAAACGTTTGCAAAGATCGGTACAGGGACAAGAACCCACCGATTCCCGTGATTATTTACAACGTGCTGCCGAATTTGCCAAGAAGGAGCAATTTCGCAAGGCAGCCGAATGTTTAATGCAAATCGATGCCTCCAATGCCGAGGATGCAGCCACCTTGGAGCGTGCTTTACTAAGAGCCGCTGAGATTTGTAATCAATTTTTAGAAGGCGAAGAAGCTCAAAATTTGGCTCAAATTTTGGGACCCCGTTTAATGGCCATCAAGCAAATAGGTCCTGCGGCTCAGCTTTATTTGGCCGCCGATTTGCCCAAACAGGCGGTGGATGTGTTCATCAAGACCGAACAATGGAGTAAGGCACGCCGTTTGGCCAAGGAAATTGATGGTGATCTACAGCTTTTGGCCTATGTGGAGCAACAGCAAAAATCTTGCCTAAAACATGAGGGTAACATAGAACAATTGGCCGATATAGATATTATTTCAGCTTTGGATTTGCTGGCGGAGCAGGGTCAGTGGCCACGTTGTCTGGAGAAGGCTAAGCAATTGAGTCCTGCCGTCTTGCAAAAATATGTGGCCGTCTATGCCGCCCAGTTGATACGCGAGGGCAACTCCCATTCCGCCTTGAATCTTATATTTAACCTATGGTGCTCCTCCCATTGAAGCCCATTTTAATATCTATACACGCATAGCCCTGGATTGTTTGGCTTTGAGAGAGGAACAGTCGGAGTCGGGTTTAATCTGGCGTCATTTGCGTGACTTTCTATATCGCCTTTTGTTATCGCTGCAAACCTCTAAGGATCAATCAAATTTCCTCTCAAGCCTAGAGCAATTTCTTTTAATATCCCACTACTATGCCACTCGTTCGGCCTGTCAGGATGTGCCCTCTTTGCAGCCTGTTTCATTGCGTCTTTCCTTGGCTTTATTACGCCACACAGACTTAATACCCGTGGATAAGGGTTTCTTGGAGGCGGGTCTGAATTTACGTCAGGCTGGACGTGAGGCCGAGGCCTTTGTTTTGCTTAATCATTATCTGGATGTGTGCGAGGCCATTGAGGAGGGTTCCGGTGCTTTGGTGGATCACACCGATTTGGCCAGCACTGATTTTCCCAGTTCAGTGCCCCTGCCCGAGGATATTCATTTGAAGAATGCTCCCAATCTGCATGAGGAGGTACGCGAATGGGTTTTGGCCATTAGCATGGATCAACAGGTAGATCAACAATTGCCCACCGATGATCGTGGTCTCTATGAATCCAGTTTGGGTTCTAATGATTTGCCCTGTTTGCTAAGTGGTTATCCTGTGCGTGGTCGTCAACCTGTGAGCTTTCAATCCTCGAGCAATCAAGTGAATCGTGATGTCTGGAGCAAGTTTTCGGTGGCCTTGAAAATGAATCCCACTAGTGGTATAGCTGATATTATACAATTTATCGAAAAATTTTTCTGCTTTTTTTTTATGGCAGGGCTCTGCGAAATTTTCAATTTGGGATTTATGTTACTAATAACTAATTAATAAAATATAAAAAACTGTTTGGATTTCGAGGGCTGTTCAAAAAGTTATCGGCCTGCCAATTAAGGTCCCAAAAAAGGTAAGAGGTGGTGGTCATGATTCGGGACTCCAGGTTATCGGAATTGAAAACTGTAAATGAGGTTATGATTACACAGAAAAAAAAGATATTTTTAGCCGAAAAAGCTTGATTTAATCCTGACGGAAGGATTTGAATTTAAGCTGTTTAGGATTGATTATCCGTAATTGATCCCGTTTGGGATTGTTTTTAATCCGATTCGGGCTTAAATGTCGAGTGAGAGAGCGAGCAAGCTGAGAGCAACAGCAAATTGCTCTTTGTTTTCTTTGTCGTCTGGAGCAAAAGCTCTTGTATGTCATTGGGCCTAGTCTGGCAAGCGCGGCGCGGTCGAGTGCGCTGAGACGCAGACGTTCTTCAGTCCCGAGGTCTGAGTTCGATTCCCAGACAAGACAAGTTAAAGTAAGTTCTTATTAATTTATTTATATATGTTTCTTCGAATTAAAGAAGTCTTATTTAAGTGAATCCAAATATACAATTATTAAGATAGAGGCAAATTTATAAGAAAAAAAATATCTCTCGGGCGTTCAAAATTTTTTGAAATTTTATCGGGCGACTATCCCGACTAGGTCAGTTTAAGCCATTCCGGGATCAACCCATTATTGAGCCGTTTGGTGTTGAATTGAGCCCGAATGGCACAGTTTTTTTTTCTGTGTAGAATTGATGAAATTCTCGCCCGTACCTCAATCATATTTTTAAATATTTTTTTGAAAAATTGGAGGCCGTTTAAAAAAAAAATTCGATTTTTCACGTTTTTTTGTAGTTTAGGGTACAAAAAATTTTAAAATGTTTTTCCTCTTGATTGAGGTACAGGCCGGAATTACATAAATTCTGCGTCGATTGAAACATGACAGATCAAAGTCGGTTCGGAAAAAAAAACGTGGTTTCGAGAAAAACAAGCTTTAAGTTTTGAGCAACGTATAAATGACTTGAATATTTAAAAACATTGCTCAACTTAGATGGTTATATCTTTTAAACTATTTCGATTTTTTTAAAACGGTTTGAAAAGGATCAAAGGATAATGCCCTAGCTATAATAATAATGTAAAACAAATAAATCGAAAAAAAAAAATGTTCCAAATGTAGAAAAGTAAAAATATACTAGCTGTAAAAAATAATTATTTGCAGACATGTAAATGAAAAATAAGAAACATAAGAAATATATTTCTAAAGCTAAGATCCTAGAGGCAAACAATTTGCTTAAATTTTTGATGAAAATTTGTCTCAATAGTACTTATTTTAAATTTTTCTAGAATTTGTTCCAGAAGTTTTAAACTTAAGCTATGTATCCTCACGCAAGTAATTTGCTCAAATAGTTCCGAAAAATTATATATTTTGGCTTATTTAGCCAAATATTCAACAAAATTTTGCCAAATTATAATTATTTGCCAGTGGGATCTTACCCTAACACGAGCATTTTAAGCACACTTGTTATTTACAGGTGAGGGAATAACTCTGGGATCCAAACCGCTTAGAAATAAGGAGTGGTTCGGTTCCGTGATTCACAGAGATTTTAAACCACCGCTTAAGTCCAAATTTTCAAAATATTAGCTAGTTTGAAACACGTTTACATACAAATTTTTAACCTTAAAAATAAAAACTGGCATAATGACTTTTAAAAAAAAATGTTTTTTGTCCATTACAAAAATTTTCCGATTATATTTTGTATGTAAAAGTTCAGTATGACTGTAAGTTATATTGTCAATAAAATTTTTTTATCAATATGACTTGTTATATTGATGGGATTCTCATTTAATTGGCAAAATTTTTTTTTTTTTTAAAACATTTTTTTAGAATCGAATATTTTTAGCTTTCCAACAGCTTCCAACGAGAGACCACATAGATACATATCTGTTCTTCAATATCCAAATCGAATCACTTGCAGAAAATTGCATTAAAAAAAAACAGTTTTATGTTGGAACCAGTGGAACCTTTTGAGAGTTTTTGTTACTGTTTTATGTACGAATGAAAACAAATAAATCCCAAAACAATTTTAAAGTTAAAAAAAAAAAATGTTAACAATAAAAAAATTTTTTGTTTAAATTAAAAAAAAAACGAGAAGGCAAAGCTAACTTCGACTGTGCCGAAGTTTTAATACACTTGAAAAACTTTTCTCCAGCTGATTTAACCGGTAAAATATATAGAGGATATAGATATCAGATATTTTAAATTTTTAAATCATTGATAACAAAAATTTGATAACATAAAAAAAAAACTTTTCTTAGTAAAGCACATTTTTCGACCGATCGGTCCTATGGCAGCTATATGCTATAGTCTTCCGATTTTGATAAAATCTTCCAGAATTGTGTTAACGCATATAAAACTAATATATACCAAGATTGGTGACGATACGATGGAAAATAAAAAAGTTTTTCCCACTAGAACTAGTTTTTTGACCGACCGTTTATATGGCAGCTATATGCTATATTCATCCGATTTTAATAAATTTTTCCACAAATATGTAAAATCATCTAAAACTAATATATACCAAGATTGGTGACGCTACAATAGAAAATAAAAAAGTTTTTCTCACTAAGACTTATTTTCCGACCGATCGTTCCTATGGCAGCTATAAGATATAGTCACCCGATCCGGCCGGTTCCGACATATTAGTTGCGTGCAGTAAAAAGAAGACTCTGTGCAAAATTTCAGCTCGATAGCTTTAAAACTGAGAGACTAGTTCGCGTAGAAACAGACAGACAGACGGACAGACAGACGGACAGACAGACAGACAGACGGACAGACAGACAGACGGACGGACGGACAAGCGGAAATGAACTCGGCTCGTCGTCCTGATCAAGAATATATATAGTTTATGGGGTCGGAAATGAATATTTCTTTGCGTTACAAACTTCTGGGCAAAATTAATATACACTTTTCAAGTGTATAATAAGAGAGCTTAAAATCACCGTAAAACTTCAAGTGGTGCTCTCTGGATCATGAAAAATGTAATAGCATAATCACCAGATATTTACGGATGTAAGAAATAGTTATAAGACGTAAACATCTCAAAATTCATTAATATCTTTAAAAGGTTTAGGCCATATTGGATCCGCCATATTGTATTATGTGAATTAATGGCCAGATTCATATTTAGCGACACCAAAAACCCCTTAGTACCAAGTTTCTTAACAAATAAGCAATGTTTTTCAACGCCATTTTGAATTTTAAAATCCATCGAGGAAAATGAACTCCCGAATTTTTTATGAGGAAGGGGTTATAATAGACAATTACCAAAATTTTGTCTTCATATTCGTAGTAAGCGTTTTATATTATGACCGATCATAATTGCGATTTATCAATAGGCAGGCGAACAAATTTTTTTTTTTCAAAAATCGCACGATTTACGTCATTTTTTACTCACCGCGGAAAAATGAAACTCCTCGTTAATAATGTTATCTCTTGTGTCATAAAGCCGCCCAATGGCCAGGAAATTATTGTGAATACATTACGAGTGTTTTGGCATTTCCTTGAGAAATTTTAATTTAAAATAACCAGTATAGTTGTCCTTATTGCTACCGAAACGGGATAGATTTCCATTGAGGTCGCGCCAAAAACCTTTGGGTATGCGCCAAACTATCTGGGTCCACAAGCTGAAGGCCTTCCAGCAATCCGACATTATTGTCGAACCATTTTTTTTTTTTTGAATACAGACTTATTTACAGAATTAATCAAATACTTTTTTTGCCTTTAATTATGACATTAGACTCAACTTTCAATTAAAAAACAGATGTGATCAATTATTTTTGTAAGTATAAAAATTCAAACTTGAAAATTCAATTAAAAAAGAACCATGTCCGACCGCCAATTAATTTCTGCACGTAAATTCTTTGTAATTCGCGGGCCATCGAAGGGATTTTTCTGAGAATTTTTGGAGTGAAGAAGTGAATTTGGAACAATTACCAAAACTGAGGCCTATTTCGCCAAATTTTCATCAAAATTTGAAATTTTTTTTAAAAAAAATTTAGATTTTTTTGGCTTCATTATAGCTTGGATTGCCCTTTCATCCCCTTTAAACCATTTTACAAAATTCTAAATAGTTTAGCAGATATAGCCATTCTAGTGGAGCAAAGATCTTGCTAAAGTGAGTATATATTACCTTGCTCAAAACTTGAAGCTATTTCAAAAACCCGAAAGAAGTTTATTTTTATCGTGTAAATCCCGACCATATCATTTTGTTATCTAGATCTAACTGCACTGAAAAAATCTCTATTAACCTATACCGTATTAAATAAGTGATTACAATCATAATTCGTTGTTTGTTTTCGTTCCTTTTAATTTTTTTAGGGTGCTAAAAAAGGGTGGCAATTACGACATTATTTAATAATTAATTATTTATGTATAATTTTGTGTGTACGTGTATAGGATTTGACTTTAAGTAGTTCCTTATTAACTCGGGTACCTTTTATATTATTTTGTGTAGGGGGGGGATGGGGGAAGTTAAGGGTTTCCAATCAGTGTAAAGCATTGAAGAGATCGCCTGCAGAGGGCAGAGGTGCCAAACCCCCAGTAACATCGGGCAATTGCGTTAGATCGGGTAAATTGGATAAATGATCGTGGATTTCCTTTTGTAGGCCCAACATTTTGGCCAGCTTCTTTTTGTGTTCCTGCAAAATATTTGAAACAGAAAAGTAACAGACATTATTGAAGTGAATAGCATATCTTTTATACAAGTTGAAAATATGTTTCTAATCAAGGCTGCAAACCGTTTTGGAAATGGTATTATTTGGTATAAAGTGAGACTGAATCGGACGACACATAAATAAGTTTTAACGAACGAGAACTTCCCTATTAATCTGGGTGTTTTTGTTAAGCTTTATGTTAATTTATTAGCTGAGCATTAACAGTAAGCTTAGTAACGCATAGAAATATTCAGTTTTAAACTATATATAATCTTGATCAGGACGACGAGCTGAGTCGATTTCTACGCAGTTTTTTAGCTATCGAAATTAATTTATGCACAGAGTCTTCTTTTTACTGCACGAAACTAATATGTCAGAATCGCTCGAATTGGATGACTATATTTTATTGGAACTAGAGTTGGTCCGAGTTGAACCCCTGGTCCGATTTTAGGAACCCAGACTTTTAAAAAAAAAATTATACCCCTTTATAAACAAGTAAGAAAGTCGGTCAAGCCCGACTGTATTATACTCTGTACCTGTGAAAGATTGAACATAAATGAAAACTGTGTAAGTGCTGCCCAAAACGATATCGGCAAGTGCTGCCCATCGTAATTATTTGTTTTGTATATAACTCGACTATCGTTCATCTGATTGGTGGAAATGGTGAATGGTGGATCGATATGAAATTACGATTAAAATGTATGCCTAAATGATGTGAACAATTTATCTTTAAAATCATAGAAAATATGACGTTTTTTTTTAAATTGTGGAGGTGGCAACACTGCTATTGTTCATTAGATCGGAAAAAGATGTATGAGAGCTTAATGACTTTTGATGAGTAGAATAAATGTCTAGAAGGTTCGAACAATCTATCTCTAAAATTGTGGGAGTTTTGAGAATTTTTTAAAATTGTGGGGTGGCAACTCTGCAATTGTTCATCAGATCGGAAAACGAAGTATGGGGGCTCGATAAGTAATGATGAGTAGAATATATGTCTAGAAGGTTCGAACAATCTATCTCCAAAATTGTGGGAGTTTTGAGGTTTTTTTTAAATTGTGGGGGTGACAACTCTGGTATTGTTCACCTGATTGGAAGACGACGTATGAGGGCTAAGTGAGTTTCGATGAGTAGAATATATGTCTAGAAGGTTCGAACTATCTATCGCCAAAATTTTGGGAGTTTTAAGGAGTTTTTCAAATTGTGCGGGTGGCAACTCTACTCGTTCATCTGATCGGAAAACGAAGTATGGGGGCTCGATAAGTAATGATGGGTAAAATACATGTCTAGAAGGTTCGAACTATCTATCTCCAAAATTGAGGAAGATATGAGGTTTTAGCTCTTACCATCTCTGAGATCTCAGCGTTCATACGGACAGACGGACATGGCTATATCGACTCGGCTATTCATGCTGATCAAGAATGTATATAGTTTGTGGGGTCGGAGATGCTTCCTTCTGCCAGTTACATACATTTGCACTAACTCAATATACTCTTTGTACCTTCGGTACAGAGTATAAAAATGTTCTTGAGCGCTATGAAAAGGTCGCAAATAAAACCACTCTTTAAAAAAAAAGGAGGAATATGAAGAAGTTTGTTCATTCAGAACGGAAGTTTCAATGGACACAGTGAATCAAAATCAGAAGATCATGAGGTAAAATTCACTAAATTGATTTAAGTTTGGAACTTTTGTTTATTCAAAGTGTTTTTATTTGGGACTTATTTCATAGCAGCTTCCCCCCCTTTAGTGTAATCTAACGATTGACCCTAGCCCTAGCTAAAAAAAAACCCTTAAAAACTAAGCCAAATCCAACGTACATCCAAACGCTGCTCGGCCTGGGATAGCAGCTCCTTTTGTTCCGCCTGAAAGTCGCGCAGCATAACGGCCAATTTGGTGCGCTCCTCCATTTCAGCGGCCAGGCGGGCATTATAGTCATTTAACAAGTCGACTGCCTCATTGACCTGTGTAAGATTATAAAATTAATTTTCAAATCTTTTAAATACCTTTTGGTACCACTCACTTGCTTGGCCAAGGCCTTGGCCTTGTCTTTATCCTCCAATTTGCTAATGCAACTAATTTCGGATATTTCCTGGGGTAGCTTGGCAATTCGTTCTCTTACCACTGCATCACTGGAGGCCGAATTCTCAATGCTTGTCAGAGCCTTAATCAGTTCCTCTGGCTCTGGGGGCTCACCCAGGGGCACATAGGGTGGGGTATGACCATTTTCAGGTTCCGCCGTGGGTTCAACCTCAATTGGGGCGGCAGCTGGTTGTTGTTGTTGTTGGTGGTGGTGATGATGATGATGATGATGCGGCTGCTTGGGTCTCTTTGATTTCGAGTGACGCTCCTCATTTTTGCGCTTCTCACGCTTTTCAGACTTCTCCCCCTTTGCTGGTGCTGCCACTGCCGCTGCCGCTCTCTACTGCTTTTTCCGCCTCGGGTTGGGGTTTGCTGCCATTACTGCTCGCACCGCTACCCTCGCCATGCAACCGAGCCCTATAGTCGGCAATGGTCTTGGAATCATAGACTCCACGCTCCAGCCATATGTTTAAGATGCGTCCCAGACTACCCAACAGCTTGTCCGATTTGCAGGTCTCACCTATGTGACTGAATGCCTTGGACAAAACATGACTATACTCCTTGCCATATTCCGGACCCTTCTTTTTGCTATTCTGGATCACATCGTTGGCCAGGTACATGAATGTCAACTTCTTGGGCTCTGGAACTGTCAAGACAAGGTAAATAGTGGGTGGCAAGTAGGGGGTGGGTGGGTGCCGTCACTCACCAAGCTGGAGCTCACGTTGCCAGGACTGTACAATGGCCGCACTGTGCTTCCGATGATGGATTAGCCATAGGGACAATGTTTGAATGCTCTGCTGGCTGCTGTTCAATTCCGCCAGCTTCTTGAGTAGAGCGGTCTCCGTGAATGCCGACATGACGGCCCAAAAATGGAAGCACGTCCGGTTCAAATTAAAATTAAATTTTTTTTTTCTTCTTTCAAGGAATAGTCGTAGTACGGTCGCCCTAATTTGTCTAAAAATCGAGTGTGGTCGCCCTAATTTGAACAGCCACACTGAGAGGAGCAGCAGCCACACAATAATTTGGCTCTAAATGGAGTGGGGTCGCCCTAATTTGGCTATAAATGGAGTGTGGTCGCCCTAATTTGGCTATAACAGTGCTGTCGCCCTAATTTGAACTAGAAACTCATTAGTGTGGCTGCAACTGGGTCCGCTAGTAGTTTATTAGTTCCGCTGAGTTGTATGTATGTGTGTGTGTGCGTGAGCTGCACAACTATCGCTGGTATAAAGTATCGATCCCAGTTCAGCTGCAATTACCGTTTAGCCCGCGAATTTTAAATTAAGTAAGCTGCTCGAATTCAGCGCTCTGGTCCAACTCCTTGTAAACTAGTATAATTTAAACATATATGCCTGTAAACATGCCTTAAAATCAGGGATTAATCCCGAAACCAATAACGGTTCTGGCACCGGTTCCGGTACGTACCGAAATTATAACTTTGGTTAAAGGTTCTATTTCGGTTATCGGTTCCGATACGGTACACAGATTTTTATTTCGATATACCGCTACGTACCAGTACAAGTAATATTCAAATATTTAAATTTTTTTAAGATATCCAAAAAATTTAATGGATGTAATTGAACTATAAAATTGAGATCAAAGAATATGCCTCATAAAAAACGTTTTTTAGAGCGAAGCTCTTTAACGGACGTTCGGCTGGGGGACTAAAACGAGAACAAATTTTACTTTGATTTCTTTGCGACAGCTTCTTTGCGTGAGATTTTCTTTGTTTTGGTGGGTGGGGGCTTAGAATCTTGGATCTGGGAGCAGGGATACGGGTTCAGGTATCTGGGACTGGTACAGGTACACTATTTTCCAACACTGTTTTATATAAAATAATAAAAATAAAATAATCTTATATTCCTATGAAAGAGTTCTTATTTTGATTCTAATTTTTTTTTCGTAAAGAGCTTCGCTCGATCCGTGTGATCCACGATACACACTCCATTTTTTTTTTGTAAATATAACGATTTCCAGCTTTTTTTTCGCTAAACGCTTCTTCCACAGGAAGACTACATACACTCAGAAAAAAAACCTAGAAATAAGGAATTCTCTTCCAAAAATACTCAATTTTAACTCAAATATTTCTTCTTCTTCGCTTTTTAGAAATTTGTTCTATCTCTTATATATCTCAAAAAGAGAATTTCATTTTAGTTATACTTTAAGGGCGAATTTCTAAAACGTACGACTTTTTTCTGAGTGTATATATAATATAATGATATTTTACCAGTTGTACTATGTATTTGAAATAATCCTAAGTCAGTTAGATAAATAATAAGAAACCGAATCAGTACCGTTATGAGGGTTTTGGAATGGTTCCGGTTTTTCCGGTTCCTATTATAACAGTTAACGGTTTTCGGTTCTCAAAAAAGTTCAATATCGTATTCGTGCTTAATGTTGTGTAAGACACGCGCACATCTCTAGTTCATACCCAGTGCCCGCTTCTATGAACAAAAACTGATCGAGGTGGCAACCTTGGCGGGCACTGGGCGCTTGAATTTCAATTTAAAAAAATAACGGACAAATTGAACAAACAATTAAAAGGATCAAATTGCATAACTTAAAGTTAGTTTAACATATTCAAAAAAGCTTGGCGCTTAAAATTTAAACCAAAAATATACTCTCCCATCAATCACCAGTCAAAACAACTTGCCCGCCTTCAAGCACACTTCACACCTGATAAGACGACCAACTTACTCTCAATCCGCAAATTGTTTGCCTCAGTTGGTCGCAGCAGTTCGGACGCATTGGATCGTGGCATTCTAAGTACGAATATATAACCTAACTGTCATATATAGAGTAACTCATCAACGTCGTTGTGCGCCGCCTTATCAGCCCCCAGTCAGGCCGTTTGCCAAAGAGTAATTTGTGATACCTGTCCGTTTTTTTTTTTGTATTGACTTGTTGCTGTTCAGTTAAACGCGCTTAAGTGGTGTTAATTTTTTATTAATTATTATCGTATTTATTGCTAGAACGAAAGTGAAGTGTGAATTACCTCAAGTGCTTTGGCCAAAGTCAATAAATAAAATTGCAAATCCCATAATTGCAAATCAAGAATTGCATTCGCATTCGGGTACGGTCTGCAAAAAAAAAAAAAAAGGCAAATAGATAATGGCCACAAACTGGTCAGTGTTTGAGTGTGTGCTTTACAAATCATTACGTGCTATCAACAACAAATTAAACAAATTGCTAAATTAGCTGCCGCACTTGCAATTTAAGATACACAATAGAAAAAGGGGAAAAGTAAAAGAAAAGAAATCCCCAAGTGTTTTTTTTTAGCTCTTAACTTGTCTCTTTGATTCTCTTCGGGTCTTTGCGATAAGCTACCCTACTAAACCGTCAAACTGCCTGAGTCAATTGTGTTTTGTTCGTTTTGTTGTGGCTAATTGTTTGATCTGATAATACGAATAGCTCAGAAGCCAAAGCTAAATCGAAAAATGCTTAAAACTGGATGAAAAGTCAAATCAAACACGACGAAACCATGAATTCCTATTTCGACTCCGCCATTGAGTATAATAGTAAAAATCCCTTCAGCTTTGCACCCAAAAAAATTGAGCAGACGCAGTCCCTTCATGAAAAGAACTGGGAATGGACATACTTGGTGGTAAGTTTTAAAAAATATTTTTACTTTGTCTACAATGTAGAAATGAACACAGGACAGGCAGTAGTTCCGACGAACCCGAAAAAAAATAAATTAAAAATCTGAATTGAGTTTTAAAAGATTTTAAAATTCTCCAGAAGGCTATATACATGATACCAAATTTTTGTCGGATTGCCAATAATTTTATACACTTGCAAGGTGTATATTAATTTAGCCCAGAAGTTTGTAATGCATAGAAACACTTATTTCCGACCGCATGAACTATATGTATTCTTGATCAGTACGACGAGCTAAGTCGATTGAGCCTATCTGTCTGTTTTTACGCGAATTAGTCCTCAGTTTTAAAGCTATCGAGCTCAAATTTTGCTTTCTTTTTACTGCACTCAACTAATATGTGGGAATCAGCCTGATCGGATGACTATATCTTATAGCTGCCATAGGAACGATTGATCGGAAAATATGTCTTAGTGAGAAAAACTTTTTTGTTTTCAAAGATACCGTTATTAAACTCCGCAGTTATGAAAATTTTATGCTGTCACATAGTTCTGCAAAAGTTGGTCCACATCGGATGACTATGTCCTATAGCTGCCATTGGAATGATCGGTTGAAAAAATAGGTCTTTGTGAGAAAAACTTGTTTGTTTTCTAATGATAGGATTCTTTAAACTCAAGATTATGATTATTATATGCTTTTAAACAGTTCTACCAAATTTGGTTAAGATCGGAGGACTATATTCTATAGGACCGATCGGTAGGATAATGTGTTTTACTTAGAAAATTTATTTATATATAATATCTTGATCAAATTAAGATTTTTAATGATTTTGAATTTATAAATATCATATATCCTATATATATTCCATCGGTTTATTCAGTTTTAGTGAACTTTTGCAAGTGTATTAAAACATCGTCACAGTCGAAGTTGGCTTAGCCCTCTCGTTTTTCTTATTTGAGAAAAGAAGGGGACTTTGAATTTTTTCAAAATTTGACTACCTTTTCCTTACCTTTTATGGAAGGAGAAAGCATAAAGTTTACAACCGTATCAATATCGAAAAATATATGTAAAATCCAGGTGGTTCGTTTAATAGTATTTTATCATTCCAAATATTTCATAATCATTATAATTTTTATTACAAAACTTGGAAGGAAATGACTATTTTTCGAAATTTTTTCATTTGCTCTTAAAATAATGATTAATTTTATGTTATACTCAGGGCTGCAAACCCCCTCCAATTCGCTGGGGTTTTCCTTGGCTTCGCCCCCCCCCACCCCCCCCGTGGGGGTGGGGCCACAGCGGGTTCCTTGTTCCGGGTTCGGGTTCGGGTTCCGGATTGCTTAATGAAATTAATAGTTTGAAGAAGAGATGCCTTATAAACTGCTGCGTTTTGCAGTCAACTAAATGATCGTCTGAATCTGATTGACTAGCAATCGACATTGTATGTATGTTTAGAAGGTTCAGCGATACTGCCAACTGCACTCTCAGCGAAGTCGATTCTCTTTAGTGAGGATTCTGGCTATAAAACCTTGCAAAAAACACTGCCACTTTTGGCTTATAAATAAGAGATGACGCTTTATCGGCGTATCCGTGGTTTAAGTAACTGTGATTGGCCATATCGGCGTAACTGTGATTAAGTCACAGTGACTTTAGTCCACCAAATCACACTGTTGCTTTTAATGCCGTCACTGTGATTTGATGATTTGCCAGTGACAGTGACTTAATCTGTCTCATCCCTAACTTATTGTGTGGTGACTACGTTTATACATTTCCGCGAATTCCAGTCAGAGGTATTTTTTCAGGAATGGGACCGCCACAGCACGGCTTTGGCATATTGTTGAGAGTGAAATGCTAAAAGTATTTAAATTGTGACTTAGAAAAAAAAATGAAGACACTAAATGCGTACATACTATTTACGAACAAAATAATACCCAGAAACTACGGTTCCGGATGCAAATTGAATTCCCTTGCTCGAGGTTGTGTTATTTGTCCATTTCTTTTGGGGGACGAAGAGGTCGCCGCCATACTGGGCATAAGAATGGATACATTTTTGTTCAAAATAAACAAATTCTGTGCTTGGGATTTTTTAGAACCGACCCCATCAATTAAATCTCCGTGATTATTTCTATGGGGTTCCGGTTCCCGGTTCGGTTCAGGCATCACCAGAACCTGAACCGAACCGGTTCCGAAAGGGTTCGGTTCCGGACCGGTTTGCACGCCTGGTTACTATTTATCATAATTTATATTATTTTGAAATATAAAAATAAAACTCAAAAAATGCACTTAAAAAAATCAATCCATAAGGACTTAAATAAATTTAAAAAGGGAATGAAAACAGAGTAAGCTGGGATATTCTTAAGCCGAGCAAAAAAAATTGATTTGATCTCATTTTTACTAAAAAAGGACCAACATTGTGTTGTCCAGCCTTGCTGTTATATGAATAAAAACTGGCTTCGGTCTAGCTCCATCGGTTCTTGGTTCCAAGATATGGCGGAAAACCCTATTTAATGATCTTTTCACTTTTTGGTGGCCCTACTTGGCATTAATTTCTGAACTTGTGGTGTCTGAGACAGAGCACATATCAATGCATTAAAATCATAGCCGAAAGGGTTAGAATAGGTCAGACCATTCACGATTGAAAGTAATTTTCTTTAACGTAAATCATCAACTTTAGGCCAGTGCGATTGTTTGATTTCTATTGGAACATTCCTGTTCAAACTTGTTCTCTAATTATGTAAATTTTGTTGCATTTATATCAGCTTATTTGGCCAAGTTTTGGCCTGTTTAAGCCGAACACAAATATTTACATTTATGGGAGGACAACTAGATTTTTACTGAATTTGTTTAGGAACTAATTTTTATCATTAAAAAAAAATGTTAGTTTTGGGTTCCCCCAAACAAAAAAAAAAAAAAAACACAAATTTTTTTGGGGGGCAGGGGGGGTGTGGTGGGTTTGGGAAAAAAAACAACCACCCTCCACCGATAAAATAAATTGGAGTAAAAATTGGTGACCCCCATGAAAGAATTATTGTTTTTTTAGCTTCAAGCAGTTATACCTTGGAATAAAAAAATCACATAATTAGAATAGATGTTGGGCTATAAAAGAAAAAAATAAAAATAAACAAAATAATGCCATAAACCGAGTAACGTCTTTTTTCAAAGACCAATTTGGACCCTTTTGCATGATCGATATTCGCTTTAAAGAGCATTTGAACTTCAAACGTGTTATATTGATAAAACTTGGCAAGGCAACCTTTGGATATACATATATTCTCTTTAGACCTTCTTCAAACAAATTTACTTACCCGTGTTCCTCCAGGCTATATCGGTATTCTTTATTGTAGCAACCCCTCATAAATAGTTTTACAATAACAATTATAAACGCTTAATATAAAGAATTGCGGGCACTGGCAATATCTTGGCAATTTTATTCAAGCTACCGCGATGCTCAAATTATTTAGGACCTTGAACCAAACTATTTCCTGTCGAACCAAAATTTTATCTTAAGCTCAACCACTTCTGTATATTTTCTTTTCTATAGCGAAAATGCCGCAATCTGGAGCTGGAGGAGTCCTACGATGTATATATGCGTCGTCTGCGTGTGGGTTATCTGTCACTCTTCATCGTTATTGAACTATTTGTGGCCCTTTTGCATACCCTGCTTCTGCTGACCTCCTCAGATTTCACATATATCTATATAGATATGGCTGTCTATATTTCCGCTGGTATACTTATCTGGCTGATACTTTCGGTGAACTTTCGCAACGAATTGGTCAGTAAACATGGCTGGGTGGTCTATGCTTCATCCTGGCTTGCCGTTTGTGTTATGGTACTCATGGATATTGGTCTAAATGTATATCATGCGACCAGCAGTAATAATATATTGAATCCAATCTATGATGCTTACACTTTGTATGCCATTTATATGTTTATGCCGGTTCCGTATTTGTTGCAACCTTTTGTTTTGGGCGCTGCAGTCACTATATGCTATATAATTAACTATAGTTTTGTGATCACCGCCAAGGACGATAATCAAATGCATAGCATATTGAATGAGGCCATCTATTTGAGTTGTGTCAATCTGTTGGGTATCTTTTTTCGACTGATGCGTGACATAGCGTTGAGAACAACATTTTTGGATCGTCGTCAGTATGTGGAGGAGAATTTGCTATTGAGATATGCACGTGATCAGGAGCGAAGTTTATTGTTGAGCATTTTACCCGCTCAGATAGCAGATCGACTGCAGGAGGATGTAAGGAATCGCATAGAACGCTCCAAGCAGCAGCATCAGCAACGGGCTCAGGTGAATTTACGTTGCAGTAACAGCAGTGAGACATTGAAACGATGGCGGCAACCGGATCATGGGTGAGTGGAGGGGTCGGGGGTCAAAAAGAGTTTAGAAGGGAAATATAAAGAATTAATTTACAAAATATATTTATAAGTATTTGTAGAGCTGTAAAAAAATATTAGTTTTAGGAATTTAGCGTCCCTCCATTAAAGTTCTTGAATACCTATATTGTCTCTCTGTGAGGCGATTTGTTTGAAACTTTCCACAGTGACTAATCATCGTCTAAGTACGACGTATATCCATTTTAAGAAAGATATGCCATACAAGCTGAGTTACTTGAGGTCACTTTGACTTTTGATATAAATACTAAGCCTTTTTGGTAAAAGAATTGCTTGAATTTCTGAATTGAATTTACTTAATATATTTATAAGTATTAGTAGAGCTGTAAAAAATATTAATTTTTTTTAATTTAGCGTCCCTCCATGAAGGTTCTTGAATACATATATTGTCTTTCTGTGTGGCGATTTGTTTGAAACTTTCCACAGTGACTAATCATCGTCTAAGTTAGACGTATATCCATTTTAAGAAAGATATATGCCATACAAGCTGAGTTACTTGAGGTCACTTTGACTTTTGATATAAATACTAAGCCTTTTTTTGGAAAGAGAATTGCTTTATACTTAATTTACTAAATATATTTATAAGTATTAGTAGAGCTGTAAAAAAATATTAGTTTTATGAATTTAGCGTCCGTCCATGAAGGTTCTTGAATACATATATTGTCTCTCTGTGAGGCGATTTGTTTGAAACTTTCCACAGTGACTAATCATTCACTAAGTTAGAAGTATATCCATTTTAAGAAAGATAAAAGCCATACAAGCTGAGTTACTTGAGGTCACTTTGACTTTGACTGATATAAATACTAATCCTATTTGGGAAGAGAATTGCTTGAAACTTAATTTACTAAATATATTTATAAGTATTAGTAGAGCTGTAAAAAAAATTAATTTTATGAATTTAGGGTCCCTCCATGAAGGTTCTTGAATACATATATATTGTCTCTCTGTGAGGCGATTTGTTTGAAACTTTCCACAAAGACTAATCATTCACTAAGTTCGACGTATATCCATTTTAAGAAAGATATGTGCCATACAAGCTGAGTTACTTGAGGTTACTTTGACTTTTGATATAAATACTAAGCCTTTTTGGAAAGAGAATTGCTTGAAACTTAATTTACTAAATATATTTATAAGTATTAGTAGAGCTGTAAAAAATATTAATTTTATGAATTTAGCGTCCCTCCATGAAGGTTCTTGAATACATATATGGTCTTATATTGTCTCTCTGTGAGGCGATTTTTTTGAAACTTTCCGCAGACACTAATTATCCACTAAGTTAGAAGTATATCCATTTTAAGAAAGATATGAGCCTTAAAAGCTGAGTTACTTGAGGTCACTTTGACAGAAAGAGAAAGAAAAATTACTTGAATCTTAATTTACTAAATATATTTATAAGTATTAGTAGAGCCGTAAACAAATATTAATTTTATGAATTTCGCGTCCCTACATGAAGGTTCTTGAATACATATATGGTCTTTGTCTCTCTGTGAGGCGATTTTTTTGAAACTTTCTGCAGACACTAATTATCCACTAATTTCAACGTATATCCATTTTAAGAAAGATATGTGCCATACAAGCTGAGTTACTTGAGGTCACTTTGACTTTTTATATAAATACTAAGCCTGTTTGGAAAGAGAATTGCTTAAAACTTCTAGCAGAGACTTTTTTTAAGCTAAGCTAAATCTTTAAAAAGTTTAAGAAAGATATTTACTACAGAACCTGAGATATTTTGAAGCTCCTAACTTTCTTGTTGGAAGAATTGGTGCCTGGGTGTGGCTAATTCTAATTTTATTATATTCCAGAACCCTCTTCATTGAGCCCCACAAGGATGTCACCGTTCTATATGCCGATGTGGTTAACTATACCCATCTGACCACAACTCTGGATGTCAAAAAGCTAGTGGAGGCTTTGCATGATCTTTTTGTGCGCTTTGACGTAGCCAGCGAGGAGTATAATGTTTTAAGAATTAAGTTTCTGGGTGATTGTTATTATTGTGTGGCTGGTTTGGTGGGTGCCAATGAAGATCATGCCAAGTGCTGTGTGGATTTGGGTTTACGCATGATCAAAGATATACGAGATGTCAGGTACGAAACTCTCTACAATTGTAAAGAAACTGTTTACTATTTACCATTTCCAGAGAGAAGCGTCACTTAAACATAGATATGCGCATAGGCGTACACTCGGGCGATGTTTTATCTGGAGTAATTGGTGCAGCCAAATGGCAGTTCGATATCTGGTCAAAGGATGTGGATATAGCCAATAGATTGGAGGCCACTGGTGCTACAGGTCGCGTGCATGTTAGTCAGGAGACTTTGGCCCTGCTAGACGGCGAATATTTCTTTGAGGATGGCACGGAAAAGGCACGCGAAGATCCCGTTTTACAAAAGCACGGCATACATACCTTTCTGATTAAGTCACTACGCGTGAGTATGCCCAATATTTGGTATGATGAGTGGCACAATTACACTAAAAACCGAAAGTTGTAGGCCCCCATGCACAATCCGCGTCGTGTGCAACGCCAGCGTCAGGCCAAAAAACTGAGCGAAGCGAGCAAATCGAACTTCATGTACAACTCAACGTTGCAGCAATACAATCAAGTACGTAACCAGGCCAAACTGGAAATGTGCCGGGAGCTGGACAAAATGCCCATTGGTCGTATACAGTAATGCAAAAGTATATTTTTACACAGTTAACTTCCAATTGAGCTAACCTATTTAATCCCTCCATCATCTAGAATGACCAAATTGTGGCGTCGCAGCACCAAACTGACACAAGATGAAATGGAGGAGGAGAACTTTCGTCGTAATATCAGTTCGTTTTGTTTGCTATTTCGAAATCGAAAGTGGGAGCAACAATATATACTGGAACCGGATATTATGCTGAAATATAGCATTGCCTTGGCCTGGGTTATATACATAGGCCTACTGACCATCCAGTTACTTAGCAAGGAGTGGGTTTGAGTGAAAAAATCGTGAAATTATGCTAATTTATGCTTTCATTTCAGTCCCAAACATCATTATTGGTACATTGATGGCACCACTGTTATACTACTTACCATAATGCTGATTATCTCGTGGTATAAAAAATTGTGGATTATGTATGTCTCGGATGTGGAACAAGCATTGCCACATAGTCGAATTAGTCGCTGCTTTTACAACATGTCCGATGTGATGCAACAAAGCATTGGACTAAGGATTGTCATTTATTTCTTGATCATAGTCTCCTATCTGGCTGTAGCGGCAATGCAAATAGTGGGTATTGTGTGAAAATCATCAGTAGACAGCGAATTTTGCATATTTTCGGATAGATTTTAAAAATCACAAAAAGTTTCTTTAAAAATCCATTTACCCAGGCCTACTAGGATAATATTCAATCTGAAAATATGCAAAAACCGCCGTACAATCATCAGATAAGAATCTGTATTAATTATATACCTATTATAACTTATAATGAAGGATCCTTCTTGAGGTCACTTAGTCCGCATTTACACGATGAAGTTTTCTTCATTAAGTTCTTTATTAAATTTTAGTTTGTAGATGCTTCAAAACGAAATCGAAAAATCATGAAGCAAACTTTATCGTGTAAGCTCGGTCTTAGGGCCGCTTTCTCATCTTCATGGTTTTCAAATCTAGGTGCTTTTTGGGAAAATGTATGTTGCCTGCTTTTAGGACGTTTAATATCATAAGCGGTCGTTGTAAATCGTATTAAAAAGCTTAGCAACACATATTTTCTTAAAAAGCTCCTAGATTTGAAAACCATGAAGATGAGAAGATGAGCCCTTCGTTTTTTCAGCATTTTGATCTGTATATTTTCCCATTTAAGGGATAGGTCGAAAACCAAAGCGGTATAACAGTAAGACTGAGTTCACATTGTTCGACTCATGGGAAATAATAATCTAGTAAGCCTTCATGTTGTATTGTTTTTAATGTCAAATGACAAGCTATTCACAATGAAAACAAGACAACATAAGGGCTTACTAGATTGTCATGTCTCATGCTTCGAACAGTGTGAACTTAGCCTAATACGAAAGCTGTCCCATAATTAGTCATTATTAATGACACATTAGGGCAAATTCTGATCTGATACATAGCGCTCTTTGTCATATATTCTAACAAATAACAGAGCAAAATGTATGTTTATCTGAAACATAGCAGCTATTAAGAAGATGAGAAATCGGCCCTAATAATTTGTTTTAGAGATCAGAAACCCTTTAAAGCTTTTATTTGAAAGCATTTCAGTACGTTGGTAAAAATGGAAAAAATTAAGGATCGTTAGCTGAGTCCAAGGTGTATCTTTACACTCAAAAAAATGCTACTGCCTGAATTCTAGTTCGAGAAGAATGGTAATTATACCATTTTGTACTTCAAATAAGAACGAATAGTTTTTGAATTCAAGAAGTACCTTTCAAAATACTTAATTAAGATCAAAAGTTCTTGAAACGAGATATGCCATACATATATTATGATATCGAAAAGAAAAGGCGTTCTTACTTGACGTAAAAAATTTCTTAGATTGCAATGCCACGCTAATTAAGTAGGCTACAAATATTGTGAATTATTCCTACACAAATCTGCACATACAATTCTTAACTGGTTCTATCACGCCTGTTCCGGTTTTCACTATCGACAATATTTGTTGAATTCGAGTACGGTACATGTGTTGTTGTGTAAAATTGATCGACCAAATCGGTTTAAAGCGAATTAAAAGTTCAGTAAATATCGGTTATATGGCGAACCGCTTGTTTGCAAATACCGGTTATATGCAAAACTGCAATATTGTATGCGCCAATTTTATATTGGAATTGGATATATGCAAACATTTCCCATCAACATTGAAATTTGAAACACTATTGTCGAGTTACACTTCTGAAAAGAAAACATTTAGAAAAGGAGACAGCACTTTTAGCGTACCTGTTTTGCTTACTAACTCATTTTATGGATGCGTAATTTATTTTTAAAGTATTCATATTTATAATTGCTGTAAAAATAAATGTCATGTTAGACGAAAGCAGAATATGTATTTTTATAGATTCCTTTGTATGTGTGTGGCAGGCAAAAGGATCCATTATTTTAAACCAATGTAAGTCTTAGGAAAAATCAAAACAATGGACGAAAAAGTGGAAATCGGCAACATAAAAGTTAAAGACAGTTCCATAAGTATTTGGAATCATCTTTATTGACTTGTCCACTAAAATAGGATACATCCTGCGGTTACGATCTATTTTGAGTAGCTCGAAAATACTTCCGACGAATCAGTATTGCCTTTCTTGTTAGACCGAGTAATTAGGGGATAGCCCTACTATATATACGCTCAGCAAGGGAATTAGGTATAATGTATATGTTAAATTCTTTTTAATGGTACTTAATCTCAAATCTACATGATACTTTTATTAAGTGACCAGACTGTATTAAAAAAAAGCCTTCGATAGCAGCACTTACTTTTGCACCGTATTTTACAGATAGACTGCGGTGGAGCTGAAGACGTGTTTGATCCCGAGCAGAGCTTTGAAGAGCGTGTTTACTGCTTTCATCCTTGGGTAAGAGATCACTTTATTACTTCACTTTATAGAAATTATAAAAATTAATTAATTTCCCCACGTAGATACTTACCAATTGCATGACGCTGATAATTGGCATGTCGTTTTTATTCACACGTATACCGTTTATGATTAAGGCTGTCGTTTCGTCCCTTATAACAGTGTGCTATGCATTACTAGTGGTATTTGAGTTCAATTTCGTATTTACCAGCAGTCCTTCCACCAATGTCAATTTTAATGCCGAATATTCACATATATTGCTGATCTTCATTACCTTGGGCATATTTCATTTAATGGAACGTCAGACGGAGTTTATAGCCAAAGTGGACTACAAGTGAGTTTATGGTAAGAGAAGGTGCAGTGTTTCTTACTTACTAAATCTTATAGCTGGAAACGACAATTGCTGACCAAACAGGAAGATGCTTTGATCACCAATGATACAATCAAGGTGTTGCTCACCAATATATTGCCCTCCCATGTGGGTAAGTGCAAGGAGGTGAAAATAAAAGGGTTTAAGTATTGACTAAATGACTTTTTTACACAGCGGACTATTATTTGTCTACCCAACTGCAAAATGAGCTGTACTATGAGGAGTATGACAATGTGGCGGTGATGTTTGCTTCAATCAAAGGTTTTGATACGGACAAAATTGGTTTGAGGGTGTTGAACGAGATTATCTGTGATTTTGATGATGTGGTAAGCATTAAGAATAATAGAACTAAATTTCAGATGCCTGAGCAAGAAACGATCAAATAAAAGAGACTAAACAACAACATAGAGCCGATACATAGAAAACAATGTTGAAAACAGTGTTATAAAATGGTTTTGGAAAATAATGTTGGACAATAGTGTTGAAAAACAGTTTTGGAAAACAAAGTTCAAAAACCGTGCTGGAAAATAGTGTTGGAAAACAGTGTTGGAAAACAGTGTTAAAAAACAGTGTTGGAAAACAGTGTTGGAAGACAATGTTGGAAAAAAATGTTGGAATACAGTGTTGGAAACAATGTCATAAAACAGTGCTGAAAAGCAATGTTTTAAAAAAAGAAAGTTGAAAACAGTGTTGGAAAACAGTGTTGGAAGACAATGTTGGATAACAATATTGGAAGACAGTGTTGGAAGACAATGTTGGAAAACAGTTTTAAAAAAAGTCTTGGAAACAATGCTTAAAAACAGTGTTGGAAACAAAAACCAGTTTAGAAAAGCAATTTAAAAAAAAGAAGATGGAAACAGTGTTGGAAAACAATGTTGAAAAGCAGGAATTTTAAGTAGGAGAACAATGGTGAAATCAGTGTTGGTAAATATTTTTATAAAATAGTGTTGGAAACTCCCCTACCAAAAAATCTTCCGTAGGGAAATTAAAGATGTTTTACCTCAAAAAATTTAAATACATTGCATATAATATCAAGTGCAAATAGTACTGTAAATACTAAAATACTTGATTCCAGTTCAATTGTCTAACTGTTTTCAAGAGCGATCTTTTGAATACAAAAATATTGATTTTAAACCGTTTTGATCACAATAAACATCGGTAAAATTTCTTATTAGTTTAAAATCATTTGGTTTATAATTATAAATTATTTTATCATACTTATAAAAAAGTAAAAAATATTCTTAAATTTAACTACAAAAAAATCCGTTCTTGAAATAAAATGAGAAACATAAAATACATAAAATAAGTACAAAATATTCTTGGATTAAGCCCAAAAAATTCTTAAACTAATCCAGATTTGTTATTAATTTAGGCCATTTCTTAAATTCAAACACTAATATTTATAAATAAATATCATGAGTGATAAAAAATAATAGTTAAATAATCAAAAATGTATATCACAAAATTATCATCTGATATTTATCAAAAGTGTTTTTGCTGAGTTTTCTTAATCCATCTTTTGATTTAAGTTAGATTAATATATAGACAATATTTCACTTTAAGCTTTTTTTTTTAGTGGTCGGCAATGTGAGCAGAAAAATTGCCACTGGCAACTGAGAAATTAATCGTATATATAGAGAACGGACGGAAAGCTTTTAAAAGATTCTCGTTTTCACTTTGATATTTCTTCTCCGCCGCTGTACACATACATTTCACCACGTTTATTCTAGAAGAAATCTATTTTTGAGTATATAGTAGGATATAGGATAAGGGGAGGGACTGTTTCCAAGTAGTTTACTTTAGCGTTTGTCGAGAAGACCGGGGCGAAAAGTGAGAGTGTATTGGTGTGCGAATATATTACGAAGCAAAGCGGCTCTGACCTTCTTCATTGAACCCTAACCAGCGACTGATTCGCTTTGCTGTTTTGTTAACTCTCTTGCGTATGGCTCGTCTCTGTGTGAATTGCCGAAATTGAAGACAAACTCTGGTTTACTCTACTTTCCTACATTTCTCATTCTCTCTATTTGCTCTCACTCTCTGTATAGTTAAACAAGTATGCCGAAAGCCTGCGTGTGGAAAAGATTAAGGTAGCCAATTGGACCTATATGGCTGCCTGTGGTCTGGATGTTTCACGCTCTGAGCATGCTCCACAAATGAAATTCCGTAATGTTTCCCTCATGCCCAATGGACGACGTAGTAATTACAATGGACGTGTACGTCATTCCGAGGGAGTACAACGTGTTCCACATGGCAATGGCAGTAATTGCATTGCCTTAGATCTTGATCTAGAACGGGGACAATATGAGGGAAATGTTGTATCAAATACTGTGTGTACTCCTACTGCAAACAGTAGCAATGGTGAGATGGTTCATGTCATGGCTAAATTTGCACTGGAACTGATGCGTACCATGCGTCGTTTCAATGCGGAGAATATGCAATCCGAGTATGAGGGCAGCACCGATTATGGTATGTTAAGAATAGGCATTTCACATGGACGCGCTATGGCTGGCGTGGTGGGTATATCGAAGCCTCACTATGACATCTGGGGTAATCCGGTTAATATGGCCTCGCGTATGGATTCAACCGGAGTGCCGGGTAAAATACAAGTTACTGAAAATACCGCACTTAAATTAAGAGAATTCAATATTCAGTGCAATTATCGAGGCAAGACCTTTGTCAAGGGACGCGGCAATATACCCACCTATATACTGGGCACCGATGCGGAATACGAAAAGTTTTTGCCACATATACCTAAGGAGACTAGTTGAATTTTGATTTTGAAATGTGTATATAAATATATATATTTAGAAAATAAATGTTAAACAGTTACTCTAGGAATTTTTGATCAATTTGAGTAAATTGTAAATACATGGCAACACAACCCGAAGAATATAACGAAGATGGGTCGGAAACACGACTACTGGCACATGTCAAGATCTGGGAATGGACGCACTTAAGGGTGGGTAACTGAGTACTGACTGTCCGCAAAGCATTTTATATGTTAACCATTTAGCGAAAATGTGTTTCTGCGGGCTTGGAGACTTTCTTTTGGAGATATATGGAACGTTTGGTGGTGACCAATGTGTCGCTTTTTATACTAACTATCGAGCTATTAATGGGTATGCACATATTGTTATTAATATGCTTGGTTCAGGTAAGTGAAAGAGAATGTAAAGTAGAATGAGAGAAGTAAATTGATTTTTATTCATTTAGAATTTAAACTACTTTATTTTGCTGCCCTATTTGGTGGTTATGATATTGACCCCATTTATTTTGCTGATCAGCTTTAAGGATCCCTTAGACTATGCGCACTTTAATACCTGGAATATCTTGGCTAGCTGGATAGTGGCTATGTTAATTACTTTTATGGGTAATTCGGTGTTAAGTATTATATTGGGGAATCAAACCGAAAGGAAATAGGTTTTCGATAAGGTATCAACAAAGATACTTAACTCCGTTGTTTCTCTAAGCCACAGGCAATTTCTTCGCTTCGAAAAGAATAACAAAAACCAAATGCATGCAATTATGACGTTAGATCGCAACAAGCAGACGGTAGCTAAAACAAAATACACGCAACCAAGACTTGGCGAGGTAGATGGTGGCTCGAGTCGAGGCTCGCTTATGAGAGTGGTTTTTTTTGTTGTTGTTGGACTGCTCCCAAACTCAAATTTCAGGCCTAGCGCTGCTCTAGGGTACTACTACATACCCGTAAAATTTCAGTTGCATAAATTACCCATCTGAAATTTTATAGGAATCATAAAATTCCATCGAACAACGCTTTAAGAACCAAAGAACGCTTCTTTATGTCAGTCGTACATACCTTGAGAAATTAATGAATACTCAAAATTAATTTTTCCCACATTAATACTGTAGAATATTGGTCAATGATAGCTATAGTAATAGATCTTATACACAAATGGCTAGTTTATAGTTTGTATATAACTTGAAAAGGTAACTAGGTAGTTTCGGCACATAGGCCACCATATAAAATTATAAGATCTAGTATAGGAGCAATACAAGATTTACATATACTAGGTAGGGTAAAAATTAACCTCTTTGGGAATGAGAAAAAAAGGTTATAAAATTTTGTATTTTTTTTTTTGTAGTCTCCTTTTTGGTCAATGCACTTATTCCAGCAATTTTCCAACTTTTTGATCCCGTACGAAAAGTAGTTTTCCAAAAGGTCTGCAAAATACCCCTCAGCACAGAGTATATTGGGTTTGTGCAAATGTATGTAACAGCCTGAAGGAAGCATCTCCGACCCGATATTATTGATCAGCATCAACAGCCGAGTCGATATAGCCATGTCCGTCTGTCTGTCTGTCCGTCTGTCTGTCCGTATGAACTAAGAGATCTCAGAGATGGTAAGAGCTAGAGGTTTGAAGTGTATGGAACATATAATTTTTTTGCCTGCAGGCAGATCAAGTTTACTTTCAATTTTCGCCACGCCCCCTGCCTCCCACAATTTTCAAGATAGATAGTTCGAACATATTAGACATATATTTTACTACTTATTATGAATCGACTCGCCATGCATCGTTTTTCGATCAGAGGAACGATATTAGAGCTATACGTAAAAGAAAATAAAAACCAACGACAACAACAACACCGCAGCGATTGATAGAACTTATGAGAAAGAGAGAGCGAGAAGGCAATAGCTAACTGGTAATTTCCCAATTGGACCTTTTTTCCCATAGATATTTGTGTAAGTAGGCAAAGACCAAGTATGAGAGGAGCGATGCAATTGAGATGACCTGCGGTCAGAAATCACGCGTGATTCCCGCGTGACTAATATAGATACGTTTATGTTAATCGTAAATTATATACAAATTTTATAATTTTACGAGTTATGTACTAGGGTAATTCTACTCATTATTTCTTATCGAGCCCCCATACATCGTTTTTCAACCAGATGAACGATAGTCGAAAGAGTTGCCACACCCAGATTTTAAAAAAACCTCACACTTTAAAGTTATGAGTTACGTACAAACAGGTACAGAGTATATTACAGTCGGGCTTGACCGACTTTCTTACTTTTTTTTAATTGGAGTTTCGGTCACCATGAAACTCTCGAAACCAATATTTCACGGTTAAAACTATAGAAGCATTAGCCGCATTATATTTTTCCAACTTTTATTTTGTTTCCTGCGCTGTTTTACCTCTCAAAAAATAATGTTATATATATCGTTTTTTCCATACTCAACATGATGCCTAACACGTCAACAACAATCAGCTGTCAAAACAAAACTAAGGGCTAAATCGCGCTGAAAAAAATGTAAATGGACAATAAGGTACCATAATCTGTATTGCGATAGCAGCGCACTCTGGCGGTCAAAGAGGTTACTTTTCACCCCATCTAGTACATATGACCCAACTTCAACAAGTACAAATTAGATTGAATATTGTAGTTTTAGAATAGGTTGGAAATATGACGATTTGTATTCATTTGCATGATTTATAAAAAATGTGTGAACATCTTGTCGATGAATTTTCCAAGTTAAGCAGATCCATCGAAAAATATAATAATATTTATTTATAATAAGTTCTGAGGCAATGTGCAATTGCAGGCGAACAGGGTTTAAAGCTATGGCTACAAGGCCTTAAGCTTAAGATTAACATTAATTTTCGAATTCTTATTTAGTTTATAATTATTTACAAAATATGGTAATATTTTTTTAAAGTTATAAGGTGATGAGTAATGGTAGAGAAATAAATAATAATAGAATTTAAAATATAATGAAAATAAGATATCAAACTGGGAGTAGTAACAACAACAACAAAACGTACGGTAATGCTGGTTAACCCTTTCTCTTTTCAATGTGGCTGTTGTTGTGCGTTTTTTTTGGTCTCTCTGTCAACTGCTCTCTTGAGAGTTCTGTTTTCTATGACCAGCAAGCAGAGTCTGGATATCAAGCTTTTCTGTTTGGTTTGGTTGACATTCGATCTTGTCTTGCCCTGTAATTTGGGTCCATGGTTCTGTACTCTTTTACAACAGTTACGATTTTTTCTTATATTCAAAATTTTTTTTAATATATATTTTATTCGCGCAGAGTGAAGTGGGGTAAATATAAATCATCTTCGGCGGAATCATTTAAGTTTAGAAATATAATTTGCTTAAAAATGTCATTCTTTTTTAGTATTATCAACAACTGATAATTTTGAGGGTTTTTTCGTGAGACTTTAAGCTCGTAAGTTTAACGGGGTTCTCAAGAATATTTTCCATGTATTCGGTTAAATTGACAACCGATTGAGTTTTTTTCGGCTTGATTTCCTGAAATTTTTTTTTTTTTTTTTCATACACCTTATATTTTATCCTTGATATACTGCAGATAGTTTTGTGAGCTTTTTGGTTGGAGCCAAATATCCAGTACTGCCCTGTTACGATCACATTATAATTGGATCGGTGTACTTATATCTCCCTACGGGCTTCTATAAGAATAGTAAGCCATATTTGCTTGGTTTTGCAGTCTCTATAATCTACTTGATATATATGATCCTCATAATTGACGTACATAATTCCTTGGCCGTATCATTATTGGCCTCCTACGGTTTCTATTTGTTTTATCTGAATATGATCTTTATGTTCTTTCGCACCATTAGAGAGTTTAATATAAGAAAAAAGGTGCTGATACGTCAACGGTTGCTACATGAAAGCATTGTTCTACAGGTAATAAATAGAAGAAAAATTATTTGATGTGTAATAATTTTCTAATTTTTTTATAAGATGGCCTTAAGGAATGAGAGAGCTATACTTGAAACTATATTGCCCGCTAGACTAGCTGATTCTTTGCAGGATGAAATACGTATGCGTATTGAGGAGCAGGGTAATCGAAGCAGTGGCCTCAAATATCCCATTCCACGGTAGGTTATAGCAAAGATACGAAAATAGACTAGATGGCGCTTGCTTAAGTAAGGGCAAAATTTGGTCCTTGTACCAAATGCGCCATCTAGAATATTCAGTGTATTTGCTTACAGTTTTCCGATCTACAGCAAACTTTTTGTGGAACCACATCCGGAGGTGTCTATTCTAGTGGCCGATATGGTTAATTACACTCATCTAACCACTACACTGGAGGTTCGGGATCTGGTTGAGATTCTACATGAATTATTTGTGGGCTTTGATCGAGCAGCAGAGAAATTCAATGTGTTGCGTATTAAATTTCTGGGTGATTCCTACAATTGTGCCTCGGGCATACCCACCTATAATCCTATTCATGCCATGTCCTGTGTGGATCTAGCTCTGGAAATGATCAAGATTACCCAAGAGGTACGCAACCAACGAAGTTTGGATATTGATATGCGTATCGGTGTTCACTCGGGTGAAGTTTTTGCGGGCATTATTGGACACACCAAATGGCAATATGATATTTGGTCAAAGGATGTGGATATAGCCAATCATCTGGAGAGTTCCGGTATGCCGGGTAAGGTACATGTTTCCGAACGTACGCTTAACTTGCTGGAAAATCAATATATATACGAGAATGGCCCTGCAAAGGCGTTGAATGATGTCATATTACAGAAGGCAGAGATAAGGACATATTTGGTAACAGGTCGAGTGCCTGAGGTTGAGTCTTGGATGCTGTCTGATTCGGATGATGACGAGCCATATAGGAATTATCGTATGAGCATGTTGGGTGAACAGTTTAACAATGTATACGAGGATATTAAGCTAAAAACACTAAACGGCATGAGGGAAGAGGTGGAAACAATGCCCATCGGACGTACATGGTAAGTACGCAAACACTCGATTATACAAACAAAGGCACTGACTGCCTTCAACAGTTCGTCCCGCATCTGTAACTTCTCAAAACGTGACAAGACCCAAACCGAAGAATATATATTCAATGCACAGATCTCTCCCTGCTTTGTCCTCTTTCGAGATGGTGACAAGGAATGGAACTACATAAATCTGCCAGATATTCTTATGAAATATAGCATGCTAATTGTGCTGTTTACTGGATCTATTGTCACTATCATGACCTGGTGTATGCCAATGTATGTATAAAGTTTCAACTTAAACTAAACTTTAACTAACCCTATTTACATATAGCATCACTATAGACGAACATATTGCATTGAGTGTGCTTTATTTTTGTCTAATGATCATTTGTTTCGTGGCTTGCTATAAAAAACTTTGGATCCTATGTTCATCCCAACCAGCCTGGTCAAGACCCAAATTCTTTTTGAGTCGTTGGCTTCTCTGCTTGTCGGAACTAATGGAACAGCAGCTAATCTTTCGCATGGTTGTGTGCGTTTTGAGTGTACTTATTATTTATTTGATGTGCACGTACACACTGGTGGGTCATATGTTTTTTTCTACAACCAGGTTGAAAGACTATTTGTATTGTAGATCAGCTGTAATCTGCCCTTATTTGAGCTGGATTTAATTGAATCGGATTTGTCTAATAAGGCACCGGAAGCTATGTGTTTTTTTCCATGGGTAATGCCAATGAAGTATCGACGAGGAATTTACTAGATGGCGCATCCCATTGGATTTACACTAAGTCTAAGTTTAGGTTAGGTTAATTCGTACGGCCCTTTAGGGGGATCACAGGCTGATCCGTTGTATTTTGGAACCTTGGAAAGAGCATAGAGCTTATGGACTCTATATGTACATATTGATGCGTGGCACGTTTTCCTAAATTTTTATATCACTTGAAAAGGGTTTATTAAAATTGCCACGATGTTTGTAACGCATAGAAATATTCATTTCCGACCCCATAAACTATATATATTCTTGATCAGGACGACGAGCTGAGTTCATTTCCGCTTGTCCGTCCGTCCGTCTGTCCGTCTGTCTGTCCGTCTGTTTGTTTCTACGCGAACTAGTCTCTCAGTTTTAAAGCTATCGAGCTAAAATTTTGCACAAAGTCTTCTTTTTACTGCTCGCAACTAATATGTCGGAACCGGCCGGATCGAATGACTATATCATATAGCTGCCATAGGAACGATCGGTCTAAGAACTAGTTCTAGTTAGAAAACCTTTTTTGTTTTCCATCGTAGCGTCACTAATCTTGGTATATGTTAGTTTTATATGCTTCCACATAATTCTGGAAAAATGTATCAAAATCGGATCACTATAGCATATAGCTGCCATAGGATCGATCGGTCGAAAAATAAGTCTTTGTGAGAAAAACTTTTTTGATTTGCATCGTAGAGTCTCCAATCGTGGTATATATTTGTTTTATATGTTTCCACACAATTCTGGAAAAATTTATCAAAATCGGATGACTATAGCATATAGCTGCCATATAAAAGGTCGGTCTAAAAACTACTTTTAGTGAGAAAAACTTTTTTGTTTTTTATCGTAGCGTCCCCAATCTTGGTATATATTAGTTTTATATGCTTTCACATAATTTTGAAAAAAATTATCAAAATCGGATGACTATAGCATATAGCTGCCATAGGACCGATCGGTCGGAAAATGTGTTTTACTAAGAAAAATTTTTTTTTTCATTGGTATCAAATTTTTTATTATCAATGATTTAAAATTTTTTTAATATCTGATATCTATATCCTATATATATTTTACAGGTTAAATCAGTTGGAGTAAAGTTTTTCAAGTGTATTAAAACTTCGGCACAGTCGTAGTTAGCGTTGCCTTCTCGTTTAGTATTCGAATTAATCTAAGACGGGATTAACACGATGAAGCAGACTTCATGAAGTTTTCTTCTTTGATAAAACTTACGGTCCCTGACTTCTATACTTTTTGTTTAATAGCTCTGAAAGAAGTCTCCTGAATTTCACGCCCACAAAAAAAACTTTTTGAAGTTTGCTTCATCGTGTAAATCCCGACTTAGTGTTCCTTAGCGATTTTTGGGGGGCGGATGCGTAATCTAGTACATTCAGTGTCACTTCGTTTGTAGCCATCTGGGAACTCTTACGAACCTTCTTGAATTTAGGTAATAACCGCAAATGTGATTATGTTACTTTGTCTGCAATTCCACTTCTATGGCCTACCCCTACTCTTCACATTGGGTTTCGCTCTCATAATTGTCATAGCACATCTATTTAATATTCATTCGAAATATGGTTTTGCTTTTGAACGCTCGGATACTATCAATGTGGGCTTAAAGGGCGAAGATGCTCATACTTGGTATCTGGTGGCCTTTTTTATATTTCTGGTAATCAAAATACGTCATGTCACCTATATACACAAATCGGAATACTAGTAAGTACTTGAAATTTCACAGAGACTTCTTTCGAATTTGTTTCAATTTGTAGCATTAAACTACGCTATCAAGAGAAACACGCACAGACCCTGATAACGACGCAATCTGTTAAAATTATAATGGTCAATCTATTGCCCACCCATGTGGCCGATGATTTTCTAGAACGACGACGTCGCGATGAGCTTTACTATGAGAACTTCAAAAAGGTGGCCGTTATGTTCGCCTCCATTGAGAATTATGAGGCCGATCGTGTGGGTATACGAGTGCTTAATGAATTCATTTGCTATTTCGATGATATCTTGGAGAAATATTCGCGCAGATATAAGGTGGAAAAGATTAAGGTTATGGGTTGGACATATATGGCTGCCTGTGGTCTAGAGGTGGATCATTTTCCAGACTTTTCAATTCATGTACCAGGATCACAGAGCAGTGATAACCTACAGGAGCCAAGCGTAAGATCAAGTAAGATAATTATTTGTTGGTTATATTTTGAATATGCTTCATACAATCAATAACAATTTTAGGCTCAGTTCGTTTCGATTTGACCGCGGATGACTCTGCGAAAATAACCCCCAGAACATCCCACAGTTTTATAACGAACAAGAATAGTTTATTGGAAGAAGACGACGAGTCTGTGGTGGTTATGACACAGTTTGCTGTTGATTTGTTATATATAATGTTGGATTTACAAAGAAATAATATATTTTTGGATTTTGGTTCAATGTTGAAAGGAAATTTGAAAATCGGTAAGCGAAAGAACCCACTTTATAAATATGACTCTCATTTCCAAATCTTTTCTTATATACCAGGCATTGCGCATGGTCCAGTAATGGCAGGCGTTGTGGGCTTATCCAAGCCACACTATGACATCTGGGGTCATCCCGTAAATATGGCCTCACGTATGACCTCCACTGGGATTGTGGGTTCCATACAAGTCACCGAAATGACGGCCATGGTCTTGCGTCGTTTTAATATACGTTGTGATTATCGTGGTTTGATTGAGGTTAAGGGCGTGGGTGAGACTCCCACATATCTGGTGGCTCTAGACAAGTCGCTAAATTTACAGCCACACACTCCATTTGATTCTTCTTCCCGAGATGATAATGACCCGTCAGAAACTCTGTTAAATGCCAGTTCTCTGAATAGAGTGAAATTTCCAAATAACGCTCGTAATCGTAGGGATAGAACCGGTGGTAGAAGGAGAAGCACCAAGCGCAAGACAGAAGATTATGAAGTTTAGACAAAGACCTAGTAGTGTATCTATGAGATGTATATTTATTAAAATAAAAACAAATATAAGAGCAACAAATGTTAAACACATGTACCAGGATTTGATTATCATTTTGGGTGAATTTTTTTTAGAAAACAAAAGTTATGGAAACATGGCATCCCCAGCCGAAGATTATTACGAAGATGTCTCTGAAACACGATTGCTGGCTCATGTCAAGACCTGGGAATGGACACACTTAAGGGTAGGTATACCTCGTACATTTAATTTTCCCACCGACTGTACACAAGACATTTTAGCGAAAATGTCAATCTGTGGGCATGGAGACTTGCTTTTGGAGGTATATGGAACGTTTGATAATACCCAATGTGGCACTTTTTGTACTAACTATCGAGCTATTAATGGGTATACACATATTATTATTAATATTTTTGGTTCAGGTAAGTATGAGAACTGAACTAGAATAAGAAATACATTGACTTTTATTTATATAGAACTTTTCCTACCTGATTGTGTTGCCCTATTTGGTGGTTATGATATTGACTCCATTTATTATGATAATCAGCTTTAAAGATCCCTTGGACTATGCGCACTTTAATACCTGGAACATTTTGGCTAGCTGGATAGCGACTCTATTAATTACTTTTATGGGTAATTATGTGTTAAATATTTTTTGGGATTTAAACCGAATCGACTTTAGTTTTTTATGTTGTTAGGTCAAGTCAATTCTCTATCAAGAAGGTTATCTGTATAGCTATTTGAAAGACGGTGTTTATATGCCAGCGAACTTTTAAATCCTAATATAACACCTAAAGAAACTCACGTTAAAACGAGACGACTACAGATTCAATATACCAATAAAATCTTAACAGATTTTTTAAAGCGCAAGCGATTATCCGATAAAAAAATATTGGGATTGTAAAAATAGAGCATGATATTTCTTCTTTTTCTTTCAGTTAAATGCCTCAACCTCTTCGCAAATGCCAAGAATTTAGAATAATAGATTGAGTGTGCCATTCAAAAAAAAAGGCCAATGCTCAGTGTTTTTCTTTTCCAACCTTTTTTTTTAAAAAACCTCTAATTCAACTAGTAATTAAAACTTTAAAAAACAATTAACCCATGTCAAAATTTTCTTGTAAGCCACTTGATTATATTGTCCATACACACGACTCAATTCAAAATAAAACATTCCTATTCACATTTAATCAATCAAAGATATTATATAACTCTTAAAATTCCCAAGTGGTTCAATGATTTTGCTTATGAAAGTATGGTAGATTTGCTCTTTGATAAATACATGGTCTTTAAGAAATTGTCTGCCTTATTTTATTAAATACAGAGACCTTGTTTCAGGTACAAATTGGGAATACTTTAATTGTATGAACAAACCAATTCTTAGCCTATTCTTAGATCACATAAAAATTATTTTCGGCACAATAATTCATACCAATCAAAACACTTTTGTAGAACTTTAAAAGTTGAATGCTTTTCAAAAGCTGTCTTATTTATATGAAGTATTTCAAGTCTGCAAGCCGAACCCCTTAGAACCGGTTCGGTCCGGGTTTTTCGAAGTGCCCGAACCGGACCATGAACCGATTCTTTTACATTTTTGACAACTCGAACCTAAACCCGAACCGGACCACTTAAAAAAGAAGGTTCAGTTCATAATATTAAGTAATTTTTCAAACAAAAGCAACGTTTAATAAAAGTATTTAAAAAGAAGGTTTATGAGAGCAATTGAAAGCTATGAACATATACCAAATAAGAACTATGTCAATGATTTTAAAGATTTCTTCGAAAATGGTCTAAGAGGACATACTTATGTTTTCAAAGTTTGAAAAGGTCATACAACCTATTTCAGGTATCCGTTGTACGAGCATGTTCAACACTAAAGATTGTTCTTTCTTATCTAAGAGCTAGTAGAGATGAAAGACTAAACAAACAATAAAAAATCCAAGATATCCCAACCGATTCCGGATTCTTTCTAACCAAGTTAGTAAGAATTTCTTGTCCCGGAATTCTTAGGCTTATTTTAAAAACATGAGTTAGATTTAAGCTCTTTTTTGAGACCTCTGGTATTGAATGTAATGGTAATCCCATAAATCTACTAAAAAGAGCTTCATTTCTATGTCTTTCTTTTTGTTCAAGTAAACCGAGTTTCGAACCAAAACCTGAGGTTCAGGGGTTCCGGGAACCGGTCCGCGAACCGAACACAATGATTCCTCATGGGATCGAAACCCCCGAACCGAACCTCTTTAAAAATTTTGTAAGTTTGCAGCCTTGAAGTAATGTGCCTTAAATCAAATGTATGTCATCTGAGATCGAGCCTTAAAGCAAATATTAAATAGACTTTATTAAAGAATATACTTTTAGTACTGCTTCTAAGAGTTATTCGGGATTGCCTTAAGACCATAACCGAATATAAAAAAATTTTAAAATAGTTCATCAAAAACTATCTATATATTGGTATTTTGGGATTGTAGAAATTAGAATTTAGTTCTTGAATCAAATACCTATTATATTCATATTTTGATTCAAGTACAACATTCTTAATTTCTTTTCTTTTTGTCAGACATGAATTCATTACTGAAGCGTAGAACTCATGGGTAATTGATTTTGGTTTGATTCCCTGAACTTTTTTTTTAATATCTTTAATCCTCTTACCGTATTGCAGATAGTTTTGTGGCCTTTTTGGTGGGAGCCAAATATCCGGTGATGCCCTGCTATGATCATGTTATAATCACATCCATATACGTGTTTCTTCCCGTAGGCTATATAAAGAATAGTAAGCCCTATTTGCTTGGTTTTGCCGTCTCTTTGGTTTATATAATATACATGGCCTGCATATTATATGGAAAAAATCCTTTGGCCGTTCCAATTTTGGTTGCCTACGGTTTATATTTGTTTTATGTAAATATGGTTGGTATGTTCTTTCATATCATAAGAGAGGTTAATGTTAGAAGAAAGGTGCTAATGCGTCAACAGTTACTACATGAGAGCATTGTGCTGGAGGTACTCGAAAAAATTTGATATGATAACGTCTAAATGGTTTTCTAAATGGATTTCGATGTTCCTACAGATGGCCTTAAAGAATGAGAGAGCTATACTTGAAACAATATTGCCCGCTCGACTAGCGGAATCTCTGCAGGAAGATATACGTATGCGTATTGAAGAGCAGAATAATCGAAGCAGTGGCCACAAGTTTCCCATTCCACGGTAGGTTACATCAATTACATTTCTTTGCTTTAAGTTAGACATAAGCAGGGAATTGCCATCTTTAGCAAACTCTTTGTGGAACCACATCCGGAGGTGTCTATTCTAGTGGCCGATATGGTTAATTACACTCACCTAACAACTACACTGGAGGTTCGGGATCTGGTTGATATTCTACATGAATTATTTGTGGGCTTTGATCGAGCAGCAGAGAAGTTCAATGTGATGCGCATTAAATTTCTGGGTGATTCCTACAATTGTGCCTCGGGTATACCCACCTATAATCCGATTCATGCTATGTCCTGTGTGGATCTAGCTCTGGAAATGATCAAGATAACACAAGAGGTACGTAACCAACGACGCTTGGACATTGATATGCGTATCGGTGTTCACTCGGGTGAAGTCTTTGCTGGCATTATTGGACACACCAAATGGCAATATGATATTTGGTCAAAGGATGTGGATATAGCCAATCATCTGGAGAGTATATACGAGAATGGCCCTGCGAAGGCTTTGAATGATATCATACTACAGAAGGCTGAGATAAGGACATATTTGGTAACAGGTCTAGTGCCTGAAGTTGAAGCTTGGTTAAAAGCGGCTGCGGAAGGTGATTCCGAGGAGATTTATCGAAATCATAGTATAAGCAAGTTGGGAGTGCAGTTCAGTAATGTGTACGAGGATATTAAGCAAAAAACTCAGAATGGCATGAGGAAAGAGGTGGAAACAATGCCCGTCGGACGTACATTGTAAGTAAGCCCGCCTTATACATACATATATCAGTGATGGGTGGCTCTTTAATAGTGTGCGTAAAGCTACAAAAAAGAACATATGTTTCGACACTTCTCATAAAGATGCAAGACCAACCCATTGAAGTTCTTATCACTGATATACAATATATACACCTAATTATCAGTTCCGCCTACATCCAACAGTTTGTCCCGCATATGTGACTTCTCGAATCATAACGAGACGCATAGCGAAGAATACATATTTAATGCACAAATCTCTCCCTGCTTTGTCCTCTTTCGTGATGGTGACAAAGAATGGAACTACATAAATGTGCCGGATGTCATAATAAAACATAGCATGCTGCTTGTGCTATTTGCTGGATTTATTGTCCTTATCATGAACTGGTGTTTGCCATTGTATGTATAAAGTTTTCACTTAAACTTTACTTAACTATCCCTATTTACATAGTATCACTTTAGACGAACATATTCAAATGATTTTGCTATTTTTTTGTCTAACTCTCATTTGTTTCGCGTCTTGCTATAAGAAATTTTGGATACTATGTTCAACCCAACCCCCTTGGTCAAGACCCAAATTCTTTTTGAGTCGTTGGCTTATCTATTTGTCGGATCTAATGGAACACCAGCTAATCTTTCGCATGATTATGTGTTTTGTGAGCATAGTTATTATCTATTTGATGTCTACGGTGACGTTGGTGGGTAATTTGCTTATTCTTCAACCAGTTTTAAACCCCAATTTTTGTTGTAGATCAACTGTAATCTGCCTGAATTTGAACTGGAATTAATTGAATCGGATTTGTCTAATAGGCCACCTGAAGTTATGTGCTTTTTGCCTTGGGTAGGGACAAGAGGCACAGACGAGGAATATACTAGATGGCGCATTTGTATTTTTAAGTCCCATATTGTAAGAATGATTATTTGGCCGAGGTACGTTAACTGGGGCTAGGGCTACTTTCTACGAAAATAACGGTTATGGGGTAAATTTAAAACAAAAAAAAACATTGGGAAGGAGATGTTCTTCACATACATAAAATATATGAATATATATTTTTTTTTTATTAACTTTTTAATCAATTGTAATTAATCATTTTCGATTTATATTTTTTAAAAGTAATCGAAAAAATAATTTTGTATTTTTATTTTAAAAATTATATTTAAATATTCACTTTTGATTTTTATTATAAAAATCAATTATAAAACTCATGGGTGATTTTTTTTTAAATTTTAAAAATCAATCAAAATAAATATTTCTTGGAACGTAGTCTTAAAGTAAAGCATCCAATCTTTCCAAAAAGAACATATACATTTTCGTAGAACAACTTTTGGCTGTAATACGGCATTTTTAAAGTAAAGCTTCCAATCTTTCCAAAAAGTATATATACATTTTCGTAGCAATATTTTTGGCTGTTGTACGGTATTTTCAAGGTTAGGAATTTGTCACGCGCCTTCAAAAACTATTTGCGGCTTTAAATAAATATAATAGTGCTACGAAAATGTATATGTACTTTTTGGAAAGATTGGAAGCTTTACTTTACGACTACTTTCCAAGAAATATTTATTTAAAGCCGCAAATAGTTTTTCAAGGCGCGTGAAAAAATACCAGAATGTACTAAACTATATAAAAAGAAAATTAATTTCATATGCAATGCAACTCCTTGAAAAATATATATATTTAACGCTGGTTGATTTTTATTTCCCTGATCCGGAAAATAAAAGTCTTAATAATTTTAATTTTTGAATTTTATTTTTAAGAATGAATCGTGATTATTGGGATTGATTTCTTAAATCAAAAATGAATTTTTAAAAATAATTTTTTAAATAAAAATCAAAAATAGTTTTGTTGATTGATTTTTAAAAATATAAATCAAAAATGAGTTATTACAATTGATTTTTATAGTTATAACCGTTACGGTCCCTGGAATTTTAAAAAAATTATTTTTTAAGTACTGCGATGTAATGAGTTAGTCCGATCCTTGTTTAAGTTTTTTCCATCCCCTTTTTGAGTTTTACTATAGCAAAACGACATGACCAACTTTAACGGGTATCCCCTAATTTGGGCTCTTGGAACCGAACTACATCAATACTTTTATGAGTTATCACAATGAGTTCACATTCATTTTTTTTAAGTTTTTCATTAAGTTAAAAATTCTTTGGAAATTGTAAAAAAATTATATATGATTCTTGTAATATTTTAATAAATAGATTATAATGTCCATTAATTTATTACATTTACAGCTTTTCGATAGCATTGCGCTTTCAAAAGTTAAGATCCAAAACTAAAACAAATAAGTTTTTTTTTTATAAAATTTATTACAAAACATTATTAAAAATTTCCAAATATTAAGAAATATCACAGTAAAATAATTTTTTAATGTCTTCCCTTTTGTTCTCCAACAATAATTTTGATTCTAGTTAAATTTTTCCTAATATGTCATTTTGGTAATAAATATTATTTTGTTTTGCTTTTGGATCTATTACTTTTCTATGCGCAATGATATCGAAAACCTGTTAATGTATTAAATTAGAGGACACTTCAATCTATTTATTTGACGATTTAAAAAAAAGATATAATTTTTTTGGAATTTGGGAAAAAAAATTAACGTTCGTAAAAAACTTAAAAAAAAATTTTTGTATAAGACCATCGTGATTAAAAAGTAATGATGCAGTTCGATTCCTAAGGCCCAAATTAGGGGAAAACCTTGAAGTTGGTGATGTCTTTTTATTTTTTGAAAAAAACTATCACACTAAGGCCTGTTCCCGTTTCCGATTTCGATCAAATCATGCGGAATCGGAATTGCAAAATATTCCCGCTTCTAAATACCAGCTGAGTTATTCCACTTTTACCTTAAAACTTTCATTTATTGTCATTGGAATCTTTAAATGGCAAAAAGTTTAATTTGAATTCGTAAATTGTTTCTTCGAAATCACATCTCTTAATCATTCGGATCGATCGAATTCGGAAACGAGAACAGGACTCAATGTAAATATTTGGATATATTTAGAATTAAATTTTTTTAAATAACCAAAAAAAGTTGTAATTGTAGCGAATAAAAAATCCGGGTACCGTATCGGAAATAATTACCAAAATAAATTAAAGACCAAAAAATAACCTGTAACTAAAATACCGGAACCAAAATTTGTTTCGGAATTAATCCCTGGTTCCATTACAATCGATAAAAATTTATAAAAGTACAAAACTAAGTTTTCAATTTGTCTGTGGAATACGATAATTTTGGGGAATATTCTTTAGTGGATCAATTATGATAAGTTTTGTTAGCAAATTGGTTTGACAATTTTGGGAGAGATGCACCATCTAGTATATTCAATGTCTTTGGTGTTAACCAATTGGGAACTCATTCGAATTCACTTGGATTTAGATAATTACTGAAAACGTGGTTATGATACTTTGTTTGCTGTACAATATCTATGGCCTACCCCTCCTCTTCAAGTTGGGTTTCGGTCTAATAATTGTCATTGCACATCTATTTAATATCCATTCGAAATATGGTTTCGCCTTTGAACGCTCGGATACTACCAATATGGGCTTAAAGGCCGAAGATGCTCATACTTGGTATCTGCTGGCTTTTTTTATTTTGGTGGTGATCAAAAAACGTTTTGTCACCTATATTAATAAATCTGAATTCTAGTAAGTACTTGAAATACCACAGAAACTTCTTTCGATACAATTTTCGGTTGCAGCATCAAACTACGCTATCAAGAGAAACACGCAAAGACCCTAATAACGACGCGTTCTATTAAAATTATAATGGTCAATCTATTGCCCACTCATGTGGCCGATGATTTTATAGATCGACGACGTAGGAGTGAGCTTTACTATGAGAACTTTAATAAGGTGGCCGTTATGTTTGCCTCCATTGAGAATTATGAGGCCGATCGTGTGGGCATACGAGTGCTTAATGAATTTATTTGCTATTTCGATGATATCTTGGAGAAATATTCGCGCAAATATAAGGTGGAAAAAATTAAGGTTATGGGTTGGACATATATGGCTGCCTGTGGTCTTGAGGTGGATCATTTTCCAGACTTTTCACTCCATGTGCCAGTATCAAAGGGCAGTGATAACCAGCAGGAGACAAGCGCAAGATCAAGTAAGATAATTACTTTTTGGTTATAACTTTAATATGCTTCATACAATCAAGTCACTATGTAGGCACTGTTCGTTTCGATTTGACCATGGACGACTCTTTATTATCAACTCCAAGAGCATCCTACAGTTCCGTAGGGAGCAAGCATAGTTTATTGGAAGAAGACGATGAGTCTGTGGTGGTTATGACACAGTTTGCCGTAGATCTCTTATCTATAATGTTGGATTTACAAAGAAATAATATATTTTTGGATTCTGGTTCAATGTTGAAAGGAAATTTGAAGATCGGTAAGATCGGATACTTTATCCACATAATTTTCTAAATCTTTCGTCATTTGCCAGGCATTTCGCATGGTCCTGTAATGGCAGGCGTTGTGGGCTTATCCAGGCCGCACTATGACATCTGGGGACATCCCGTAAATATGGCCTCACGTATGACCTCCACTGGGATTGTGGGTTCCATTCAAGTCACCGAAATGACGGCCATAGTCTTGCGTCGCTTTAATATACGTTGTGATTATCGTGGTCTGATTCAGGTTAAGGGCGTGGGTGAGACTCCCACATATTTGGTGGCTCTCGATAAGTCACTAAATTTTCAGCCAAACAATCCATTGGATTCATCTTCCCATGATAATGACGAGGCAGACACTCTGTTAAATGCCAGTTCTCTGAATAGAGTTAAATTTTCAAATAACGAGCGCAATCGTAGGGATAGGACCGGTGGTAGAAGGAAAGGCACTAAGCGCAAAACAAGAACAGAGGAAAAAGCACGGCAATAAATGATCATTTTTGAATTTAAAATTAAATAAATATAAATTAAATAATGAAAGACTGAGCTTGTTGTTGTCGCTTTTCTGTTTTAACAATAATAAAACTTAAAATACAATTTGTGCCAGATATCATCAACTTGGTGACATAATAATCCAGGTTCCTACATCTCCTTTTTCGTCTAGAATATACATTTTTTCTATTTTGGTTTAAAGATTTGGTTGATACAGGATTTGTTAGCTGATGTATCATTAGAATCATCAGGTACTTGGTTGTTCCTGAATCATAAACTGGAAATCCGTTATGGCATATATATCATAACTTAAGTTAATCAAGAAAATATCAAGCTGATAGGCCTATATTTCTATCCAAAATTATTATATAATTCTAAGTTACCCGGAATAGATTATCTTGTCTATCAAATTAATATCCTCAATCTCAAATGTTGGGCATAATATAATTAAAAAATTGGGACAAAATATCTCCTATACCAGAGATGCCCATAGCCTGCTTACAACAGAGCAGACACCAATACATATGAGGAAAAACATTTATCAAAGAACAACAAGGAAGACATGGAGAGAAACCGGTCGTTATCAGGTGCTGTGTGTGTGTGACAATAGCTGCGTGCATTGCAACAAAAGTTGAGCTGTTAGAGCATAGACTTTGGGCAACCCAAAAACAGTAAGAAGCTAAGAAACCGTAAACTGCAGCAACTAAACTTGGAATCTCGTTGAACTATAGAATTATAGAATATTAGAAATTTTCGAGTACCGAAAACCTTTAACCGTTATAATAGGAACCGAAAAAACTGGAACCATACAGAAACGCTAATACCGGTGATGTTTAGGTTTCTTATTACTTATTTTGATTTATGATTTTCTGGTATTTCAACCGGTCAAATAGCAATATATACACTTAGAAAAAGTAGACTAACATTTTATCAGATCAAATTATTTTTTTTAAGATATATAAGGAAAAAAATTCCAAAAAATTCTTAGAAAAATCCTCCCTTAAATAGCAATGTTTTGAAATATAGTTTCTTGATTTAAATCAAATTTCGTTCTCAAATTTAGAATTATTATTTTATAATTTAAGGAAGTTTCGTTTTAATATTTTACCAGCGTATTATAAGTTTTATTGAACCCTAGACTTATAGTATGGGTTCAAATCTATCCAAATGGCAGAAGATCTCTATTTATGACAGAAATACAGCAGATTTAAGGACCGATTACTTCGAACCATAATTAGAAATATTTTACTGCTTTTTAGAAAGATTTTATATAAGTTTAGGTGCAATTTCTCATATCCTAGAAACTAACAAACATTAGAAATTAAAGTTTATCTGACACCATAAGATAGATAAACTATTTACTCTGTTATTTTTAAGAATAAGTTTCAGATAGTTCTATGTGGAAGATGAGAAATAGGCCTGTCTGGGCAACAAAAGTATATACCTGGTCTTATTGACAAAAATTTTTTCATTAAAAAATCTGAAAATGTTGAAATTTTTAGGCAAACTAGTACAGAAGAGAGCTTTCAATAAACGCCTAAGAAGCAAGTTGGATGCTGCATAGGAAAATTAAATAAAATGTACAATTTGGGGATAATTTTTTGACAGATTTGAAAATTGTTATTCTCAAACGGAGCACAGTGCTAATGGTTATTGATTGCGTATTTCGCTGTCGAATCTGGTTCAGGATTATATTTTAATGGTTAGTGCAAATTGAACCTTAAAGCCAAAAATGGCTAAGGCATTTTCACAAAGCACTAAGTTGTAGAATATGTTATTTGTGTTTCGTTTTTACTCAGTGTTACGTATTCAAAAGTTAATACTAAATCTTTTTTTATTAGTTCGTAATCGATCTGCCGGCTGATTTATTAATTAATGAAAAAGTTGGAAAATTGATTTATCGACTTGTTTATTAAGAAAACACTTAACTTTAGAAAAACACACGTAAATAAATTCGAGGGGGCGATCCGCCCAATTTTAATTTCACTAGAGGTAGGGTATTTTTCAAATCGAAACTTACTCAATATTTGTGGCCGATAAATCAGGTTTCGATGATACCATATTTACTCAGAGTATAAAGCTTTTCTATAAAAATCAGATGTATAAAATAAGCGAAATTCTATGACGTAGGCCGATGGGGAAAATGGCCAAAGTAGCCTTTTTGGCATTTTTAGGTTCAATTGAGCTATCCATTAAAGTTAGGATCTCGAAACCAGTTCGGTCGCGTGATGCGTTTAGAAGCATAACATTTAGCATTTTCTCCTCTTTCGAGAAAAACATTTCAAACTTGTCAAATAATTATGCCAACCAAAATTATTTTTATTTTAATTCCTTATCAAGCATCGACTGGAACTTCTTATTTTTTGAAAGCTCTCCGTACTAGGATTTGAAAATTGTTTTCAAATAATGTCGAGTTATTCTGGGTATATTTTTTCTGAGTGTGTGGATACCACTGGAAGCGCGAACAGAAGCGTTTATAGAAATTTTTTGTCCAAATATAAAAGCGGATAGACATTGTTATATTTGAAAAACCGTTGTTTCATGTGGCATATTCTTGGAATACAATTATTTAGTTTTATTACATCCATTCATTTTTTGGATATCATTAAACAATTTTAATTTTTGAATATTAAAAAAATTATACTTTAACCGGTACGTACCGGTATACACGAAATATAATCTGGATCAATAACCGAAATTAACTGAAAACCGAAATAGAGCCTTTAACCGATATTCTCATTTCGGTACTTACCGAAACCGGTACCGGAACAGATATTCGTAATCCCTGGTTATTACTAAACATTTTTAAAAAATTTGATTATTAATATATGCGTCTATTCAAGAGACCAAAACTATGAGTTTTTAAAGAACCTTCAAGAAAAAATGAAGAAAAAAAATATTTTTTTAAATTTTTGTAAAATCTTTTTTGATAATAAAATAGTTATATTATATGATATATATTATATTATTTCAATTATCTCTATATATTTAAGCTACTTAGCTTGTTTCAAGCTAGATAAAAGTGCATCAAACCTTTTGACTCAGAGCGTATCTAATATCGATATTTTATACTTTTTATAATAGGTATAATAGATTTTGATATTTTGAAGAATATTCAATAGATAACCCTAGTACGCAGAAGAAAAATTCAGGTACCGTATCGGAACCGTAAACCAATATAATTTGAAAAACGAACTTACTCATTTCCGTACTTACCGGAATAAAAATTAGTTTTAAGATCAACATAAATTTTGTAAATATTATTAATATATTGATTTATTTATGAATATTTAACACACATACATACATAACTCGTATATGTTGAAATTCATACTACATATACATATATATATATATAAACAACTCATCTGGTTATCGTCAGGTTAAATACATAAAATTTGAGCACTCTCAGATATTTTTGCACATATGGTTATACATACTTCTAGATATATGTATATATGGATAAACTAAAACTAGACATAATTATTACAATTAAAAATGGAAAAATACATTTTATGCAAAACAAACAAACAAAAAGATAAAGCACCACCTGGTTAACATTTTCTGAGGAGGATTTTTTGGTTTTTTTTTCTTATGTTGTTGTTGTTGATGTTTTGTGCACAGTTTTCGAGCTTAAGTAAACATAGCAGCTGGCTGGGGTCATAAAGTGAAAGAGAAAACGTTACATTTACTCATTGCCTGTGTTGCTACTGGAAAGCAAATGCGTATCCTCAGGCAAAGCTTGACGTTTATATGACGACTCTGTGGCCAAATAAAATACCAATGCACCAAAGACCACATACAGAACGCCTATAATGTTGGCCAATATTCCTGCAGCTGGCAACGCAGAATAGTTGGGACTGGAAAAAATTCAAAAATTAATTAATCAAATATTTCAAATACAAAATCCCAAAACTTACTAGGAAAAGATCATTTTTTCGGTAATACCCATCAAAGCACTGGCTATGGCCAAACCGAAACCAAATAAACCAAAATATATATGCAATGGCATCAAAGCAATCCTATAGTTCTCCCTGAGGCCAGGCGCCAAGAAGGCCACAAAACCGGCCACATACTGCAAACTAAAGATGATCACCGCCGACAAGCCCAGCCAAGAGTGCAGCGAATACATATTGGGTATGGGTGGATCGGCCAAATTATGCGAATCGAAGACAGTCTTCAAGGCAATCACCGTCAAAACAAATGCGGCCAAATGGATGCCGGCGTGGGTGAGCTTGAGAGTCTTCTTGCGCGTGGTGCGAAAACCACGATAGATGAGAATGGCTAAAAGTAGAAATTGTTTTATTTTTGGGAGTGGAACACCTCTTCCGCTTACTTACAATTGCCATATAAATAAATAAAGCCAATGGTCATAAACAATGGATGCCAGTTAAATTCCAGTTTGGGATTGGCCGAACCACCTAATCCACCAAAATGTTGGCCAATCCAAGTGCCCACCAGCACAATCATTGTCAGGCCGCAGAGTTGCGTCAGCACATACAGCACCTTAAAGTTGATTAAAGCCGGGTCCATATTGGACTTGTTGCTGCCTAAGGGTTAAATGTATAAAATATAAATTATGTTTCAGATTTCTGGAAATGGATTTCTGTTGAAAGCAATTATTTAATAAACAATTTGCCCCTCCCATTGTCGCCGGCTATATGAGCTGGTGTAATTGTAAACCTTTGGAACTGATCATCCTTTTATTTAGCTTAAACTTATTATAAACAGTCATGCCCACTACAACAGGCAACAGCCAAAAAAGCTTAGGGTAGATAGATTTAGTGTGGCAAATAAAGAAATTAATTTTTAAAAATTTAATTTGTGGTTAAAAAATTTTTTAAGAATTTTTGATATTTCAACCTTTTTTGGGTTAACCGGAAATCACTATAACCTCCGTACAACTCAACCGATTTTGAAAAGATATAGTTGGAAATACAAATAAGCGGTTATACGCAGGTATAGTTTTCAAAAAATTGAAATTGTTGCATTTCCGGAATTTATATATTTAAGTATGTTCTCCGAAAATTTCAAACCGATCCGGTAAATACTTTCGAAGATATACCCATATTTGTAATGACGCTTCTTCTACACATAACTATCTGACTTTACCTACTGATGTTGCTAAAGCCGTAATCCCAATTTATGAAGAATCTGAGCTACGAAAAATTATTGGAAACAATATGTTGAAAAGTTTTAATCAGTTGATATGGAAGATAATTTGCGAAAATCATTCCGCGAAGGAAAAATGGCTCGTCGACAACAATCGCTATTAGGAGCTGCTGATGCTATAGAGGATATCATCTTATAACCCTGGAATAGACGTCATCATGTAAGTTGAAGAACAAAAATGTTTAAATGTACACCTTTTTCTCAAAACTGTCGATTTCCAGAACTCAATAGATAGATCTAAAAACAACATTTTCAGATATATTCCTCAAGAATTGATCAAGAATTAATTGTATAACTATTTCTATTTTTTGTAAACAATTTTTCTCCAAAAATTTTATTCAAACAATAAAATTTTGACTATTTCTTCTTTTAATATTAATCTATCCCAATGAAGCATCAGAATTTTTTTTGAAATCAGATAATTCAAAGAGAAAATGAGTTTTAGTATAAAATACTTTTTGTTTTCTATGTTATTCCCCCAGTACAATAAGCATAATTCAATGACAGCCAAGCCAACATTAAAACCCTTGGCTTAATATTCACCATTTCGTTATTGGTTAATGATTGCCGCAAATCTCTTCAGAAGATGGCAGAGCAGTGTGACATAAGCTTGATTTGAATCTTTAGGACACAGGAACATAGAGGGCAATTGAAAGCAGGAGCTCGTGAGACAAAGGTACTACCACTAAACTCCTACAAGATAAGAAAAAATGTAGGTATGCCCATGGCTACGTGCTGGCCCATCATAAAAGATTTATAAATATCAGAAAGGTACTCAAAAATGGCAGTTAGTTAGTTCCTGCGGGACAGCACAAGAGTTTGAAACACTTTTTATTTTCAATTTTAGCTTTCTAAAACTCAGCAATTATGAATATTTTCTGGTTTCAAACAGTTCTGCAAAAATTTGGTCAAAATCGGATGACTATTTTAGATGAAAGGGTGGTTGAATTTAGAAGTTACCAATCAGTTTCTATAAAATTAAGAATTTTTCTATATTATACATATAAATTTGCCATTTGTAAGTCGGGACATTACACTTGAAGCAAAGTCTTCAAGAAAAGCCTTTCTTTTGAAGTTTACTTCATTATACTAAATCTTAATTAAGATCATATAGCATTTCATAGTAAATTTCTCGCAAACAGAAAACATCATAATTTGCTGTTTAAGTGATGATCAAATGGATGTTTTCCATCCCTTTGGACTGGATATTATAATATCATTTTTTTCATCCATTTGAGATTAAATAATAATTAATTGATCCAATTGAAGCTGAAAAATATCTAAAGGATTTAAAAATGGATATTTAAAATATCAAAATCTTTATTATTTCTTAAATAATAGATCTTTATTCTGTGTAAGTTTTATTCATCAATTTTAATGATTCTCGTTGAATTAGAATAACATTTAAGTCTTTAGTTGATTTCAAAAATTGTTTAAGAATTTGGTTGTGAAAGCAAAAACGAAAAGTAAAATGTAAAATTCCGACTTTAATGTATGTTTTATCTGTTATGTTCCTTGTTCAAATCAAACGCGCTATATATTATTATACATTTTATGGAAATCGTTTACAACGATGGTTCAGTTTACTTTTTAAAAAGTAGTGGAATCGAGTACATTCCTGATAGTGTTATCTAGTACATAATCTGTTAAGAAATTTAATTTAATCTCTAATAGATTATTTGGACACACAAAAAACGGATCAAGTATATGTTATGTTATTTATTTTGTATCATGCTGTTAAGTTTGGTATTACGTTTTCTTCGCTGAAAATTATATTTAAACAGTTTATTCTAAGATCCGGGTCAAGGCTAATGATGTAAACTAAATTGTTGTTGGAAATGTAATTTCTAAACAGATTCCTCGATAAGCAGGTTGACGTAAAAACCCTAAATATAGAAGTGAGTGCTAGACGTTTTTTGGGTCAGATAATAACTATCGACTCTAGTTTTTCAATCGCCTAATCATGCTGGTCAATTTCGATTACTGGCGACGAGAGAACAGCAATGAGATCAAGATTTGGCTACGCTCTTGATATTTACCCTTACTCATTATTCAAAAGGAATTTGCAGCTGGAAAATTAGCTTAATGAGCATAATCAAAAAGCTCTTTTCGCACAATCTACTACTAAAATATTTTTTGTTGGCCTAAATTTTTTTGTGTTTATTTGCACATCATTTGATGATGGAAATTCTTTATCATTCTTTTTGTTTTATTCTTTAAATAGCTTGATTTCAACTACTACTTGCTTTGGTTTCTTTATCTTGATGCTGCGGGAAGAATGACAATTAAAAAATTGCCAATAAATTAAAAATTGTTGCAGTTGGACACAAAATGTGAGGCGCGTGTTGAAGAATGTGTACTTGTGCATTGGTGTGGCACATGTGTATGTGAGAGAGGGCCAAATGAATTAAGCCATTAAAGTTGTCAGGCAATTACAGAGATCAATAGATCAACAAAAGAATTTTATTACATGCGTAGAAATTGCATGGGAAATCCAAAGAGCTGCGGTTATACAAAAGACATTTAAAAAAAAATGGTAGTTTATACCAATGGGCGCGTTCAGCAGAGACACTTTCACTGATTAGCTTAATAAAACTGATCTTATTATTAAGCATTAATTAGGGTCTTGTTAAATTGACATCATTTTAAACACAAGAGGAAAAGTAGGCTACGTAAATAAGCAAGAAATATATCATTGATCAGGGAGCAAGCTCTTCAGCTGAACGCGCCCATTATTTCCAAGTAAAACGACACCTTTAAAAATATAAATATTCAATTAGAAACAAACACGATTGGATACCAAATAGGTCGATCCCAGATTTTTTCACACCAAGTACGATAGGATTGACTTGAGTAGAAATTTAACAATCACAAAATTTTTGGACTTGATATTCAAGTAAAATCCGAACTTTAATTGAGCCTTTTCGAATTGACACCAGAATTCTGGGATTTTTCCAAGTCATTTGTAATTGAAACTTCAATCCTAGGGACTGAATCATATCAACTTTTATTTAATTTCGAATTTAGCTCCACATTTTTTGTGCTGTCAGTGATTTTTAGAATAAAAGATAATTATTCTAGCGATTTACTATTTTTGTAAGCCTGCCAAATTTTCCAGATTATCAAAATATACCCAGAAATTCGATCCATTTCTTCTGATTGAGAAAGTAGAAAAGGTATAGCCAAATTTCAGGATTTTCACACTTGTATGAAAATTGTCTGTTTTTTTACTATTTTCAACTATCAACTATTTTACATAGATCCTAACCTTGAAACTCAAAGAGCGCCCTTTCAAGTACAGTAACCTTTGATAAGGTTGCTACAACTCCAGTCTGATTGATTAAGTTTTCTCTATGCAAATGATGTTTGTCTTGCTTCTGCAAAATGAACTGATAATGATAATGATAAGTACACAAAAATTGTGTGTGTGTGTGTGTAACTATGCAAGTTAATGGACCGTAAAATTGTGGACTGCCACGCGCCTCTTTTGGGTTATTCAATCAATTTTGATTGCTCTACATTTGCTATTGTTGTTTCTTCAACTTCTGAGTGAAATTAATTGGCATATTAATTATGAATTATGTATAATATTAATTAAGTATGTTCAAGTGGGCGTGGCAGAAGGTGGTTCGGCTAAGCGTAGCAACAGATCGTGCGCGAAATTTGAAAGAAACAAAAGTAAAACTATTTTTGTGTTTTTACTTTTTACTTGTTTTTTTTTACGATGACTTTGGAAAAGCGTAAAAAGTTGAAGACAGCTAAAAGTATAAAATAAATAAAGCTGAAAAACTAAAGTGAAATTTCAAGTTGATGAAGATGATGATGAAGCAGGTGTGTTGTAGACTGTGTTGGTAAGCAGATAGAGGAGGAGGAGGAGTGGCAATGGCAATGCAGTTTGTCTGCTTGGTGCGTTTTGTTATAACTTTTACTACGAGGGGTGCTTTGGATATGTCTTCAAAAGTGAAGTGTTTCGATTTGACACTTTTCAATAAAAAGTCTGAACTTACTTACTTACACCAACTAACTTATATGGTTTTCATTGACTTGAAATATTTATCTCGGCAGAAAAATAATTTTAAATTGTATAAGATTTCATTTTATAACAGAAGGCTGCTAAATTGTTTAGAAGGGTTAGCGGTGTTTCCAAATGATTTTCGTGTTCTATACTCGAATCTGTTTGGGAAAAGTGTCCAAAAAAAGTCAAATTATTGAAGCTTAAATTTAATAAAAAAAAAATTACCCGACGGGATTGAGACACAGATTCGTCATAAGCTCACAAAAATCTTCTACTATCACTTTCCCCGCTTTTATAAACTAAACCTTGCAGCCTATTGTAATTAATACGATTTTTGACGTGAATTATTAAGAGAAGAATTCGTTGATCACTATGAAAAACTGCTAGCCCTTGTACATTCTCAGCAGAAGTTCTTTTAAAAACGCCGATTTTGCGAGATGTGCATGAAATTCTGTTACAAGCTCCTCATGTGAAATACCGTGAGATTGAGGCATATTTGGGTATTCGTGGGACCAACATATATGCAATATTTCATGAATATTGGCCGAAAGAAATATTAACAAAAATACATAGGTTCTTCAAAAGACTTTTAGCGACGGATCTCGTATCTATACCAGCGGTGGGCAGCCCATAGCCCTTTTGGCTCAGCCAGCCCAAACCGTTTTGTCTTTAATTTAACACCGCTCTTTCGAAACAGGTTTGCAAGTCGATTTTGCGAGGTTATTGGGGAGTCCGAACTAAGCAGGTACCCCAGAACAGATTAAAAAGTACAAAAAAATGTGTATGGTCGATTGTAAAATTAAGATCTGAAGCTAAAAAATCAATAGGATCCGCATAAACAATTTTACACAAAGTTTAAGCCAAAGGTGGCTGATGAATGCTGCTACAAAAAAAAATAAGTAAGCATCCATGTTCTGAATTCCACTTTCACAAAAGTTTTGTGATTCCGAGACTAATTTTGGTCTAAAAACCGGTTTTATACCTTTTCACAAAACTTTTAGGTGCAAAAATGAAAATGTTGCAAAGTGAATATGGATTATATCACAAAACTTTAAAGCTTTTGTTCTGTTTGGTTAATCGGTTATTCTTTTTGTTCTGATTTCACTGACTGAGTTTTTAATTTTAAAAATTACTTCATTTATCGAAATTGCTTCCAGCACTTAAAATAATTTATATAAATTTAAAAAAAAAATTTTATTTAAGTTTATGAATGTAGCATCATTCATCAGCCACCCTATATCACCCTCGAAATTTTGGACAACAAAAATATTTCACTGTTAAACATGTGGTATATTGTATAATCTTGAAAAAAAAAAAAAAAATACGTTAGGTAAGTGTTTTTTCTTCTTCTGATGAAACGATGGAAACTTTAGTCTAAGAAGTAAAAAGAAATGATAAAGTAACAAAAATCTCTAATTCACCATCTAACGTATTCATTGTCTTCTTAGCCGGAAGTCAGAGATTTTTAAACATTTTTAAGTGTTCTTTAAGTTCTGGTAAGTTGGACTTGTTACTATTTGATTTTTTACTAGATTAAGGGCTTATTTCTCCTCTTCTACATAGCTCTATCTGTACAAATTGCAGAGTATATTCTAAGTTTATCTGATTAGATGAGAAATCGGCCCTAAATTGAACTAATGTAAACAACTTAAGCTGACACCTACTACAAAATATTACATTAGAAACAAAATGAAGCAATAACCAAATCCATTTAATTTAGATTTAAGCGTTATAACGGGCCGGGCTGCAAGGGCTCAACGGGCAATTATGTGCCTATTGGTGTTTCCGATCATCATCATGAAAGCTATTAAGTTGAAACTTAGACATCAGTTTCCATTTATAATATATAATAAAAGCTTGTGCTAAAACGATATTTTTAAAAATTTTACACCCAAAGTAGTTTTTCATACAATCATCTTCAAATTCGATATGTATGCTTATAGTGCAAAATAATTAGACGCCTGTTTTGTCGATTTTGGGTAAACCCCTTAAGGTTTTTTTTTTCAGCACACCCGGGAAGGCCGTTTGATGTACGCTAAATAAGAACCTATAGGTTCAACGGACCCTTTAACCTGCTTCGCGAGATCTTTCAATTTAATTTTTGTAATAAATCTTATGTAAAAAAATCGTACATTTTATATAGTACCATTAAAGAGCGATTTTATCGAAAAATTCTAATTAAAGTAAATTAGTTTCGAAAAAAAACATAGGAAAATTAGGTATTTGAAGGCTAGACATTTGAAAGGCAACCCTCGTAAAATTGAAACATTTGCGGTAGTTGTTTGTTGAGGTTGATTTTACTTTTGCTCGAATTCAAAAGCTTAAGCCATTCACTAGCTACCTTTATGAGCTGCCGTTTCAATCGTGTCTGGCGCAGTTGTTGCTGTCGTTATTGTTGTTGTTGTTGTTGCTGGCTGCACTTGTTCTGGTGCTGCTGCTGCGGGTATTGTTGTTGTTGTTGTTATAGTTACATTAGCTGCCTGAGGATTAGGTGGCATCTGCTTTTCATCATTTTTCTCTCCATTAGTCACAGCGATCACCGTTGCCATTGGCTCTACTGGCACTATAACTGTAGTTGTCTCCATTTTAACGTCATTTACCGGCTGCATTGCCGCCTGCTCCACATCCAAATCCTTGGACATTGTCAAGGTGGAAAGTTGGTTAACACCAAATTAATTAATCAATAAATTCACTTTACAAAACGTGTGTGTGTTTTCTTTTTTAATTGCAACAAGAACACGAGTCTAGTTCAATAATAATAACAACAATAATAACAACCGTACACTTCAACATGCAATGCGCAACTGATTTTAAAGTTTCTCTGGCCGACGCCCGCCGGCATCAAAAGCTCTTTGGTTACCTCTATGAAATTTCTCGCATGCGATATATTTTGTATTAATTTGATGGTCATATACATACTTAGGTATGTAATGTAGCTAATCCAGCTAATAATTATAATGGTTTAGTTTTTGTTTAGATTTATATGCAATTTTGTATACTGACTTTTGTATGCCAGACACCATAAAAACAAGGGGGGGAGAACGAGGCGCTGGTTAAGTATAATTTTTGCATTCCTTTAAATCTATGACCGGCATTTAAAGTATGGAAAAATGTTCTATGCATAACAATTGCATATACAGTGCACGTTCGGTAAAGTAAATAACCAATTTGGATTTTGTTTCGTAATAATATAATTAACAAAACGAGAAGGCAGAGCCAACTTTTGAGCTGTGCCGTTGTTTTAATACACTTGCAAATGCTCTTGCTAACTGATCTTTTCGATAGTATATACATATATCAGGGATTAAAACCGAAAGAAATATCGGTTACATTTACTGATACTGATAGAAAATGTCTAACGTATCCTTGTAAAATGTGAAAGTATATCAAGTGTACATATTCAACCAATGAATTTGGCCTTATAAATTTAAAGAAAATAGTCTTAAAAATAGGGATCGGTTAATAATCTGGTTTTTGGATCAAATCAAACCGTTGATTTTGATTCGGTTCAGTTGTTCACTTTTAATTTCCGAGCATTATAGTTTCTAAAAAGACATTATTAACTTTTAGCTCTTATTTTGTAAAAAAAATTTAAGTCAAAAAAAAATATTTAAAAAACTTTAAATTAATATAAAATCGGATAAATAAGTTTCAGGATTATCTCAGAGAGCAGAAATGCAGTTGAAAATCGTAAACAGATATTGTGGAATCAATATTAGCCCTTCCAGCAACTGATTTACTTTTGATTTCACTAAATCAAGATCGAAAAATGGAAAAAAAAAACAAATTAAATTAATTACAACGATTATGGTTATCCATGTTGCTTACGGCTTTTAATCGGTTCTAACGGTTAAAAATAACTGTTGCACTTTTGATTTGATACCTTGATTTATATCCAGATAAAGAAAATGAAACGAAATTCTGTTCGTTGGTAAAGGCCTTATTCCAGATGGCTTACAAATTTATTTAGACTCTATGCTTCATATAAATAAGACAGCTGTTAAAAAGCATTCAATTTTTAGAGCTTTCCAAAAGTGTTTCTATTCACATGAAGTATAGTAAAGAAATAAATTTGTATGTCATCTGGAAAAAGGCCTTAAGCCACCGAATTGAATATATATATAAATTTTTTTATGAATATTTGTATATGACCAAATTAGGTTCTTAGGAAAAGGTATATTGAAAAGGTAACCTGAAAAAATAGAAAATTTCCGATAAGGCTAAAATTAATCTTGCAAGCTAAACGTGTAAAATAATCACATACATGAAAAATCCGCCACAATGGTCGAAAAATTGCGATTAGAGATTGTTTCAGCAACAATTTCATTTATTTTTTCCCATTTGATAATACTAAAAAAATTTCTTTAGGTTTAATTCACTAAAAACATGTATTTGAACACTTTTTCGATTTCGGAAAATCCAATCTCAAAATCAGAAAATGGGCGTTTAAAGTCAAGGCATAGTTTTTCCGCCGATATATACACGTAACTTCGAGTTATAAGCTCTCTGTACGAAATAAATTGAAAAATTATTTTTCAATTTCAGAATGTTCATCCCCAAGATCGGGTCAAACGGTATTTTTGAGCCGATCTATGTGAAATTCGGTTGGTAAACTATACAATAGAATTAAGGTCATTAAGGTCGAATCAATTCGAATTTGGGAAAATCCATCCACAAGATCGGAAAATTGGTCGAGCACTATTTTTTTGTAATAAATAAATTCCAAAAATCTGAAAAAATTTGTCACGTTTTATCGACATCAAATATATTAATCCGACTTATTTGCGGTCCCTAAAAAAAACAGTAACAAGTATTAAAGGTGGCACGGCGGCAACGCACGCTGGGTCATACTTGCTAGTAGAATATATTCTATATCTTCGAAACCGAACCGGTTCTAAGAAATTCTGTACAGCCTTGTATTTAATTTATTTTATGATTTCGCAGTAAATCACAATGATGAATTTATTTTTTATATTATTTTAAATGCGTCAATCATAACCAGATACAATTTTTGACATATAAAGCATATAAAATTATTTTGTAGTGACTAAAGCCTAAAACCACAAATAAGATTTGTGGTTTGATACAAATTTATTTTAATGATATATCCGACTATATACTTAATATTTTACTTTGTTAATTTAAAATTCCAAGTCATTCCCATGTGTTGCACAAATCGCTTTCGACCCAACAATGACCCAAATCATATGGGAATTTGTGGAAAATCTGGAACTATCTTAAAATGCTATTTAAAAAAAATATTTTAAAAAATAAAATCGTTAAAATTATATTAAAATAAATAATGTAAAATTCTTTAGGTAAATCGATTTATAAAGTTTAGATTTAAAATGTCAAGTTTTATACCAAAGTTGGGTCATAAATCTTATATCGCTTTTATATTGTTCTTATACTAGGTTCTATAGTGGAACTGTTCGTAAATTTAGGTACGAAAATTTAAGTGGAATTAAATTAATCCTGAATAACTCACACTTACTTGATTTATTTCTCCACGTTAAATACAACTAGGTACCAGAGAACGGCTTCGATCGAATGCACAACGATCGTGCACAATCAATACCCGAATAAACTTGATATTCTATCAAGCGATCTAACTTGCATACATACACAATGATCGCCTTTGAGTTTTATTCTATCAAAGCAATCGCTTCATTGCAGCGCTCTTATTTTAATCATATTCGTTTTATTCCAATATAAAATCGGGTGTTTGTTCGTTTGCCACAGACTAGTAAATCAAGACTCAACGATTGCTCAGTCGACACCAGTTCACTCAGAAATTAGTCAGCTGTTCATTGTCATTTTCGCTCTCTGAGTACTTTCCTGACAATGTCCGTCTCGCTCTAACCACCGTGTGTTCCTGTGTGTATTATAACTTTGAGTAAGACACTTTACATCAGGGCCGGCCAGCTCATAGTCACTGGGGGCCGAGCGCATTCGTGTTTTTCACACAGACGCGAGCCGAAGTCATGGCTGTGTGAATCGGTGAGCACAGAGATTTAAAGTGAGTTTATGGTAAAAGCTCATATTTCAGTCCTCTCCATTTGGCCGGCCCTGCTTTACATATGGGGCATTCTTTCTCAAACGTCCCAGTCAAAAAATGAAAGTTTTGGGATTGGCTTGATATGAAGGTAATAAATTCCCAAAATATTATCTCATTAAAAAAAATTGTAGAAATTAGGTGGGGTGGAAGTTTTTACATTTTAAGTGACATTGGTATTTTTAAAATCGTATAACTATGACAAAACTTTAACGTTTTAAATTTTAAATATGTAATTTTAAAGCATTTTTATGTACTTTTTGAAAATTACAACAAAAATAAAAATTACACCCTATTTTTTCAAAATAAACAAAAATTTTTCAATTTTGCGCAAATGGGTATTTTAAAAAATTTTATTTAATGTCAAAACTAGATTTTCCTATATGGTAAATATATGTCGGACAACAAAAAATTTTTGACTATTTTGATTATAATTAAAAATTAATCTTTATCGATTTTAAATATTTTAAATAAAAGTTTTTTGAATACTACAAAAATTAAAAAAAAAAAAAAAAGCCCCCTGTTTTCAAAATTAACCCTTTTTTTCAATTTTGACCCAAATGGGTATTTAAAAAAAAATGTTTTTATTGAAAAGCTGAGATTATTTCCTATAAAATGTGTAAATATGATAGTGGGACAACAATAACATTAGGAAATAATAAATTATTAATAATTATTTAAAAATTAAACTTTATCGATTTTAAATTTGGAATACGTCAATTTTAAAGCATTTTCCATGTGCTTTTTGAAAATAACAAAAAAAAAATTAACCCCCTATTTGACAAAATTAAATGTTATTTTTTTATTAATTTTTTCCTGAAGTTTTTGTTGTCCTACTATCATATTTACACATTTTATAGGAAATAATCTCAGCTTTTCGATAAAAATAAAATATATATACTGCTAGTTGCCCATAGCGAAAGTCTACTGTACCTTTTACTTTAACCACAACCAAATCCAATCGCATAATAGCTACATATTTATTAGTCTTAATTCGTTTCACCATATCGTATATGTACTATAATTGCATAAAAACTTAAGCCCCCGTTCCATCTCTGTCCCTTCCTTTTCCCACTTACCAAACGAGAACAACATGACGTATACTTGATAAACAACAAGATTCCCTTTTTTGAGTTGTTACTTGTTTTGAATTTAAAGCAGAATTAGCTCTCCACACTCACAGAATGACTTTAATGAATTAACTAGAATTTTAAATCAAGTTTTTTTAATTTTTATCGAATTTTTTACTTTAACTTGTTGAGCAAATTGCGTTCTAATGCAGGAAGCTGCGGCTTTCCATATGGAAAGTACAATAAAAGTCACGAAAAAAGTCTGCAAAGGGTCCCGTGGGCGGCACAGCCCCCCCCGCCCCACCCTTGACGGCTGCAAAACAAAACAATGAAAGCTTTTGTTTTGCAAGCTCAAAAGCTTCTAAGTGTAACACACACACACACAAGAGAACCACTTGTTGGCTATTTATGATGCTAGACACTCACAATTGCTTTGAACGTGGCCAAATTACAGCTGAGTAAACCAAATAATACTTTTAGATCGATCACGATCCGTGGCAGGATTTTGGCAAATGACAAACTTTTATATTAAAGAACAACAACAACAAAAAGAGACAACAAAACAACACAGAGCCAAATTCGGACAGCCACTGAAGTAAAAGTTAACCGCGGCGCTGCTCTGCTTAGCCAACGTCAGCAGCGACGTCGACGTCCATGTCAACAACTAGACCAGCGAAATGCCATTGACCGGCTATCAGCTGTTGGGGCAATAAAAATACAATAACAATAAGCAAGTGCAAATGCAATAACGGTGCAAGTTCAAGGTCGGCCCCCTTTAACTGGGCCAATACGAAGGGTATCCTATTTCACATCTGTATCGATATCGTTTGTTGTTGCTGTTTACTCATTTGGAAAAAAGCGGGACAAAAGCATTAAGTATCAAGTATCGCATTAGTGTGACCAGCTGCGGGAAATGGTCAATATACCAGCCAGTATCAACTTAAGGGTTTTTTAAATTTCGTTCATATAAATTAGACAGCATTTCAAAAGCCTTCAATTTTCTGAGCTTTTCAAAATAATAAATAAATAAATTTGGATAAAATGCAGAAAGCAGAAGTCACTGACAATGCGACTTCAGCTTGATGGTTCCATTTTTTGCTGCTGAAATTGTTACTGACGTTCCGATTGGTAGCATCGGAATAAATACAAACCATTAATTTGCCCATATCCATCGGAATTCAATCAGCTGTTTTAGTCGCACAAGGTGGCAACCCCTTGAGCATTCCGCTGTGTATGAGCGTTTAAATTTAGTTTATCTGAACACTGGACCGAGCGTAGAGACTAGTCTGAAATTTCCGAAAGCATTTCGACACCCCCTTTTTTATGGAGTTGATACACATTGGAATCGATTTTAGACATATATATCTCAGTCAGGTCAAGAGTCTTTTTACAAGAAATTTTTAAAGATGATCTGAGACACCTGATGATAAAGGATCTTGATCTCTGACAGGGGCAGAGATTGTGATACTAACTATAGCTTACCAACTCCGGGCGGGAAAGAATTTTCATTCATGTCTTTTTTGGGTCTATCGCTTTCGTTTTCTCAATATCCACTAATTCGAAATTTACAAAATATGTTATATATATATTTAAAATTTTCTGTTGATTCTTTACGAGTTGTTGCTTTGATAATGAAAAAATTGCCCTACGACTGCCTTAAGGCATTTTTGCTTGCGGCCTCGTTACGGCTCCAATGTAAAAACACTATAAAGTAACGGAACGGTTCCTCGACTCCGAAATGTCTCTCTATTCTACCCCTGGTTATCGGAACGGGAAAGTATCCTCGTTTTCGCGGAAGGATGGTAGCGTAATGGTCCAGTTGGAGTGGGAACGAGTTCACCTCTCCAATAGGGATAGGCGATACGTCAGAGCGGGAAGGGATCCTCGTCTCTTGGTGGCTAACTACTAGGGCGAAGTGGGAAGAAATCCTCATATCTTCACAATTAACTACAGGGTGTCGAGCGGGAAGTGATCATCGTCTTTGCAGGACTAGCTACGGATAGGTGAGCGGGAAATTAAAAAAATATATATAAAGGAGAAAGAAAACCAAAGCGGACAGTGTTCTTCGTCTTCAGGCGCAACTAGCCACAGGGTTGAGTGGGAAGTAATCATCGTCTCCAGGGAATAGGGAACCTAATCAAGAATTAGTCAAACAAAAAGAATAAAACACAGATTGCCCGACGGATTTTATTTTTGCTCGTTGGTTTATCTTTAATTATAATAATCTTTATCAATCAATTCTAGCCCTTCCCTTTTTTTCATCTACTACTTAGATTCTTCCGCGTACCTCCGTCCATGGCGTGAAGTGGCCGCGTTATACGCTGTTTAGACCGGCCGCATCATTGAAATTTTCCGTTAAACGGAAGGTGCGGAATTGTTTCCCATAAGAAACCTGTGGATAGAAGAAGAGCCGCATGTTTAATGATGCGGCAATGATGCGGAAAGAGTGACCGTATATTGACGAGTATCGAGTATTGTTTAACGGCATCGATTGCAAACAGCTGATTTTGCCATCGAATTCCGATAAGCAACAACAACATAATTGGACCGCGTAATTTAAAAAAATAAATGATTTGCAAATGCAAGCTCCATTTCCATTTTGGTGAACGTAGTGCTATTGCCAAACACACCGCCTGCCACATTTAACATATTATCGCTCATAATTGTGTCTTTTTTAATAAATTACAGTTGTTCTTTTCTTCTTACTACTTCGGTTTGTTTACGTTTGGCAGGGCGAACAGCTGTTTCAATGATGCGACTGCGGTCTAAACGCCTGCATCATTTTTTCGCATCTTCGACAATGATGCGCCCTGTGTAACTCCGGTATTACGCGTTACACGGGATCTATTTGCCTTAGGAACGACTGCTCGCCAGTCACGAGCCCTTAGGATCGTTATTTAAATGAACCAAGGTTCTAATTTAATGGAATATCATCTATACTTGGCCTACTAGAGCCTTTCATTGGGTTTAAATAGAAAAGTGGCACTGTGAAATGATTGTCAGTTAATTTTGAATTAAGCGGTATTTTTTTGGTATTTTTTCCCCTGCCAAAAACAGTAAATTTTGATAATTCCCTTTTTGCCTAACGGTCTCACTAATCCCGCAGAACAATCGAATTAGGTCACACTACAAAAAAACAAAAACATAAAGCTGCTGCAACAACAACAACTTCGAACTTAAACTAAATGCTACGATTATATTAAACTACAAAAAAATGCTTTCCAACTTAATAGTGACCAATCAAAAGGTCGTGCTCATTATCGGTAAGTCAATGCCCCAACCAAGTGGATCAGGCCAACTCACCTTTGTCACACACACGCTTCCTCTTCTTCTCCTCTTCCCAAAATTAGACGAACTGAATCGAGAGCGCATTGCCCCAAAGTTCATTGGCAGTTTGCTGCACGAGCAGGGACAGGAGATGAGCAGCATTAAGACTTTGCCAACTGGCAATCAGCTGAAGCACGTGGCCAGCTATGAGACGCTGCTAAATGAGTGCAGCAATAACAACAATAATAACAACAGCAACAACAATACGGGCAATTCAAGTGTCGAAGCGGAGACGGATTCGAAGGCTGCCGGCTATAATGTTATACTGCCCACATTAGCTGATCTCCTGTGCTATCAGTCACCTGCATATATTTTTGATTTTCTCAATAAGCTGCGTCGTTCGGAGCATGTGCGTCGTGTATTCCTCTGGGCCTCGCCACAACACTTGCAGCATACGCATGCGGCCTACATTTTGGCCGGTTGCGAGTATCTGGCCGAATTGGTGTTGCGACTGGAAACGGAGGCTTTGCTTACGCTAATCTCACGCAAGCCGGGTGGAGCAGTGAGCCATAAACGTTATGCCTGCCAAGTGAGCAAGACACAGTTTCAGGTTACCCCACTGGATGATAGCGAGGTCACTGCCAAGCAATCGGTGCAGGAGGAGCAGAGTCAGGTGTTGGTGGAGCCAGCTGGAGGCACATTTAAGATAGAGCTTGATGAAGATGAAGTGGTGGCGCGTAATGCTCTCACCTTGCCATATGAACGGTGAGTTAAGGGGAAGGAAGGGAGAGTTGAGCTTCATCCTCATCGTATTTTTTTTTATATACAGCACCAGCGAGCCCTCCGAGGGCAACATTATCTATACCCCCGATGCCGATGATGATTTTGATGAGGAAGATCCCGATGAGGATTTGTGCATCTAAAAAAAAAGAACGAAGAACGAACGGCAGTACAAATGGTCTTGGCTTTAAGTCTATTTAAGTCTAAACCTACAAAAAAAAGATGATATACAATATTCTATATTTAAAACAGAAATAGAAAACCTACAAAAAAAACACGGAGCAAGTTCAAAAACACAATTCCGGTCTGGGTTATTCCAGCAAACTGATCTAATTGCCATTTGAAATTAAAATTTTGATATTGATCCACTGATTTATTTATTTTTTTTTTTTTTTTAATTAAAAGTACAACTGAATAAGGAAAAATTCAATTTTTCTGACTTGGTGCACTGCCCTAATTTAATTCAAAATCAACTGTAATTTTTGTTTTCTTTTTAATGTTAAAATTGTAAATCAAATTCGTAAACAGTTTCCAATATTTTTGAATTTTTTTTGTATACTTTTTAACAACTAGGAGAAAACTCGATGTAAACGGATCTATATTGAGCGTTTTATACACAGATTTATTGAACGATAGCATGTTTGAGGCCATCTAAATGTGTTTTTTATGTACAATTTGGCAATGCTTCATTTACAGCCCAAAACTCGACGGGCTTTTCAATTCGTTTTCATCAAAATTTATTCAATTATTAAAGACGTCTCCTTTTCCCGAAAGTCGTTTTGCAGACAGCAGCTGATGCACTAAGATTCTTAATTTTTCAGTATCCAAGGCTGTTCTGGCTTCAAGTATCGGGGTACAATTGTACCCCAAAGAAGAATAACTAACATTTCAATAATTTAATCGATGTAAGCTATATCGGTTTGAGATAGAGACCTTTTGCTTAATTCAGTAAAACTCTTCTGTTCCAGCCGGCTTTAGGTAGAAGTATTTAAAGAGTGTAAGCTATATATTTATAGAGTTAATTGACAAAGAAAAAACATGCATTGATTATTTGAATATTCCTAAATCTTGAGTTGACATTTGTACCCAAATGCTGTTCTAGAGATTAACACTAAATTTACCTCCCTTAAAGAATAGTATGCACCACATCGTGCTATTATGGCTGCATATTCTTTTGGATAATCGCTTTGCGGACTTAGTTCTTGTCCATTCCTTCTATTTGTGGGGCCTAATTTATTTCCAATTTCCAGAGTTCCTTTGTGGTAGGAACCTTTTAAGGACTAGGTCCATATAAAAGTCTTAATGAATCCTGAGATTTGTTTTGTAGATATATCCGTATAAGACGAGGAATTTTTTTCTTCGTCTAAAGAATGACTGATGCCGAGTTCGTCGAAGTATTCACAGCCACCCACTCTATTATCGATTTTCGAGACATTAGTATACATTTTTATAGATCTCTGCAGTCCTGGCGGACACTGATTCAACTATTCTCTAGAAGGGAGAAGACGTGAAAGGGGTTGGAAAGGTATTCGGTTGGGATACAGAAATTAGTGACCGAATTTGGTTGCAGATTGGGTAGCTACTTTATATACCATCTGCTCAATTAGAGATATGTTGAGAATAGCGTCAAGAGCATCACTAGGAGTGCTGCGGAGTGCACCAATAATGCATATTTTAGCCATGCTCTGGACCTTGAAAAATCTGCGCTGCTAGGCTGTCTTTTCTAGGACTAGCCACCATACTGATACTCCGTACAGTAGGACCGGTCGTACCATTGCCGTATAGATCCATCTAACTATAGTTTTTCTACAGTGGATTTCCTGACAAGTTCGTCGGTGTTCAGATTCCAATCAAAGATTCCTCCTTGGAACTTCAAATAAAAAAGTCAAAAGTTTAAGTTTAAAGTCGACTAATGACAACGAAATATCTTTTATCAGCAAGTTTAAGTAGCCTGTAATGTCATCAGTAAAATATGAAAGCGGCTCTTGAAAAAAATATGGCACCTTTTTAGGCACATTTTTCGTGATAAAGTTTTCTTGTTTAAAAGTAAGAAGCAGATTATAGATAGGTGTAATAATCATAATTCTATTCTGTGCGGAAGCAATTGTATTTATTATTATTTGAAAACAAAGGAATTTTGATCTAAATTAAAAAAAAATGTTGACTTCTGAAGAGATTTTCGAAAAAATTAGAGAATAAATCTATTCGAGATAAAAATTTACTTATTGTCCTAGACTGAAACTCTGCTCGGCTTATCTTCTCTGGCACTAATTTTAGCTGTTTGCAACCGCTAGTCTGTGTCTTATAGATACATTTATAATCAGGGTTCGTAAAATGTACAAATATTATTTTCACGCCATGATAAATAACATCAATGTTAATAATGTTTTTTTACATCTTGTATATTTTACTTTGTGTTAATATTATGCGTGTAAAGAAAAATGTGTGATAATTTACGAACCCTATTTATAATGCTTCCAACGAGCAATCATTAGTTAGGACCTCCTTTCAGATGACAAAAAACTTATTTCGGCACAATCCTTCATATGAATAGAAAAACTTTTTATACCCGTTACTCGTAGAGTAAAAAGGGTATACTAAGTTCGTGCAAATGTATGTAACAGGCAGAAGGAAGCATTTCCGACCCCATAAAGTATATATATTCTTGATCAGCATCAATAGGCGAGTCGATATAGATCTGTCCGTCTGTCCGTCCGTCCGTCTGTCCGTCTGTCCGTCCGTCCGTATGAACACCTAGATCTCAGAGACTATAAGAGCTAGAGCTACCAAATTTTCAGTGTAGTCTTGTATTGTCTGCAGGCAGATCAAGTTTGTTTCAAATTTTTGCCCCCCCCCCCCCCGCCCCCGCAATATTGAAAAAAACCTTATATCTCCCACAATTTTGAAAATAGACTGTTCAAACCTTCTAGACATATATCTTAATCATCGTTACCTATCGATCCTACATACATCATTTTTCGATCAGATCAACGATAGTAGAGTTGCCGCCCCCGCAATTTGTAAAATACCTTATATCTTCCACAATTTTGAAAATAGATTGTTTGAACCTTCTAGACATATATTTTTAATAATTATTACCTATCGAACAGCCATACATCATTTCCTGATCAGATGAACGATAGAAAAGTTACCCCCCGCAATTTGAAAAAAACCTCATATCTCCCACAATGTTGAAAATAGACTGTTCAAACCTTTTAGACTATGTTTTAATCATCATTACCTATCGATCCACTATACATCAATTCCCGATCAGATGTACCGGTAGTAATTTTGCCACCCACGCAATTTGGAAATACCTCATATCTCCCAGAATTTTGAGGGTAAGATTATTCGAACCCTCTAGTCATATATTTTTAATCATAACTACCTATCGATCCGCCATACATCGTTTTCTGATCAGATGAACGATAGAAAAGTTCCCGCCCCCGCAATTTAAAAAATTCCTCCTTATCTCCCCAATTTTGCAAATAGATTGTTTGAACCCTCTAGACATATATTTTAATAATTATTACCTATCGATCAGCCATACATCATTTCCTGATCAGATGAGCTATAGTAGAGTTGCCTTCCCCGTCAAATTGGAAAAAAACTCATATCTCCCACAATTTGGACATGTTGATATCCTGAGTAACGGGTATATCGAAGTCGAGCAGGGCCGACTTTAACTTACGCTCTCGTTTTTTAATTTTCCCATTAAGAATCTGAATGTTGACGTATTTAATAGATTTATTTCCCATCGCTATAAAAAGATAGATAAAAACAGCTTACTTCGTCAGTGCCGAAGTTTTGAAATACACTTGCCAGAAATGATTTAACAATTTAGAATCATTGAGAATTGTTGAGTTCTAAAAAGATTTATTGAAACCAAAAGTTTTTCACAAACCATTTTCCGAAAAAAAAAAATAAGGCAGCTATAAGATATAGTCATCCGATTCGTTTTAGCCATATTATTAAAAGAAGAAATGTAGAAACAGAAGGGCCTGATCAAGATGATATATAGTTTATGGGCGGCTGGGAAATGAATATTTTTCTATGCTTAACAAACTTCTAAACAAAATTAATATACATACTCTGCAAGTGTAATAAAATTGATTTCGTTCTCTGACTTTTTCACTGTTGCCTGGTTTAATCTTTCATGTTCTTTAAAGATTTTTGCTAACTCTCTCAAGCTCTCTGAATTAACTCTACAAGCAAGGGAAAATGAGACCATTCCATAATCCAGATCTGTGTTACATAGTTTCTCCTACTTAATCATTTAATGCCTTAACAAATTCGATTGAGCTGTGTACTGTGTACTTAACCTTACGAATAAATTAAAATTTTGATATAATTTTCCTTTAATAAATGCTCATGGAAAAATTGGAGAAAAAAACGTGCGTTTCTTTTGATTAAACATTTAATGGGTATAATGATAAATTTGGTTTAATTGTTCAAGAAAATGATTAAGTAAATTATTTATATATATGTTTTACCTAAAACATTCTGTCTAGCTAAAAAGTGTTCAGTTAAATATTGCATATTTACAGAAAAGCAACTTAAAAATTATTCTACAATAAAAAAAAAAAACAAAGGACTTTGGATCCGAGTCAAAAAATGGCGTCTAGTTTTTTTACATTTACAAATATCACAAACATTCAAAAGGACTTTTTACTTGAGCTGAAGAAAAATGGCTAAATCTTATGAAATATTTACACACAAACAAATAACAAATTAACTCATTTGAGTAGAGCATCCACATCGCTTTTGGGATCTGAGGCCAGGGAACTCCAAGACGTGTCACTGCACAGGGGCAGAGTTAGCTCAGCATGGGCCTCCTCCAGGCAACTTTCGCGTAAATGAAAGAATTTGCCCACTAAACCGTCCAACCATTTGTGTAAATCCTGGCCCAAAAGTTTTCCATGTGCCTCAGCCTCCTGATGCAACAAGAATTGCTCATTCTCGTTATGCAAATGCTGTTGCCATTCCACAGGCAATTCAAAATCATCGGGTAAGGATAAACCCAAGCCGCCATTACGTTTTTGAGCCTCTTCCTGCTTAAGCAAAGGTTCCCCATTTCCATAGGCCAAAGGAGCTATTAAAAATTTGAGCTGAGCAAAGATGGAGCTGCGTCCTATAAGTTTGGCCGTCCAAATGCCCGGGGTCAAAGGTTGTTTGAGCAAAGTTTTGGAGTGATTGATAACATCCGTTGTGGAATCCTCCACATGTAGTTCATTAAAATCCTGCAAACGTCCCAAAGGATCCAACCAGAGTAAGGTAAGATTGTAGGAGTGTGATTCGCTGCCCGCACCCTGGTAGGTATAACTCAAAACCAGTTCCGATTGAGGTCCCATTATTTTGGCAAAATTTCGAGCCACTTGTTCCTTCTGATCAAAGTCCGTGGAGACCTCAAAATTGCGTAATCTTTTGCTAAAACGTGCATTACGTGCCAATTTACCCTGTTGAACGGGACGTATGCGTGTCTCCAAGTGCAACTCCTTGTGAGCGTAACCCCGCCTGGCTGTGTAGCGTACCAGAAAACCCTTGTACTGATCCTTATGTAAATAATGGGTTAACTCCTTCAACTCCAGAGCTTCCACTTTTAAATGTGAAGCAGAGAGACGCATTAAGCTATCACCCACACTTCTGGTTAGATCATCGTGGACCCCATGTTTATCCTCCTGATGATACAGCGATTGCCAATAGCCATGCAAATTCACATATTCCTGTGTATAAGGACCATACAGCCATTCCTCCAATTGCAACAGCACCGCCTGATTAATAATGGGTTCAAATTTCCGGGCAAAATACAAAGACTTTTGCTCTGTGGCCTGCAATCTGCTCCAATCTTCGGGTTTAAAATCATTTGGACTGCAACCACACCAATCCACCACATGTTTATACTGACACTTGCAACCCTGTTTCCTCTTCCAATTGGTCACATGCAAATTATTATCCACATAGGTGTGACAATGTTGTGTGTTCCTCAGGACCGTATGAAAGAAAGACTCGGCTGGCAGCAGAGTGTGTCGAAATAGTTTCAGCAAAGCCTTCAGCAATTCATCCTCCGGCTGGGGATGTGTCACATAGTGTACAAATGGCCTTGATAGCGCCACCCAATCACTGCCACCATCCACTTGTATGCCCGCTGGCAATTTGCGATCTCCTATCCTCCACATATGCGTATCGCATTCCACAAATGTCTTGTCCAATCCCTGCTTTTGTATAAACTTTTGCGTCTCACGTCCATGACCCTTGACAAAGTTTCTGCCCCGATTGGCACTCAGAAAATCCACCAATTTGTCCAGCGTTTTAACGGGAAAATCACTTTCACTTAGATTTATGACAAAATCCCATTGCCAATTGGATTTCAGTAAATCCTGCATACACTGCAGCAACATGGTGAGCAAAGAGGCGCCACCCCAAATGGTGGAGAAACGTTTGCGTGCCAAACGTATATTGGGAAACTTTGATTCCAATTCCAAGAGCTTGCGATACAGATAATCCTGGCGCTGTGGAGGAAGGCAAAAAAATGGTGTTAGATTCGAGTAGAACTAAGACATTTAACCTATATCACATCTAAATGAGGTGTCTACCAAAAATCTAAAGGAAGAGTACAGCAACAACATTTACAACCATCAATTTAATTCGTTGACGAAGAAGCGTTAATGCATTTTATTGCCTTTTGCGCCGAATAAATGGCTGGAAGGGCACACAGAGCCACTACGTAACCCATCGTTTGAAATTTTTAGAGTACTTTACTATCGATCAGTGGCAGGTCTTTATCTATGAGCGTTTTGAGCAAAAGGGCGTGACACCGCCCACAACCAACCCTTTTCCTTCTTTTGTACGAAAATATTTAACATACCAAAACAGTAAAATGCAGGCCCGGCGGTTCAGTAAAAGTCTGTAGGTACTAGAGTTGTGTTGAATTTCGTGAAGTAGTTCAAATTAACTTATGAACTAAGTTCAGTGTTTGAACTATAATTCATTTTGTAAACTATTCACATTTTGATCAATAGTTTATTTTTTTTGAACCATAGTTTATTTTATAAAATATATAGTTCTTATTTCCAATAGTTAATAGGCTGTAAAGTTAGCAAATTTAACTCTAAACCCAACTCTAGTAGGTACTTCTACCCACCCGAGCATTTTAAACTTCCCCAAAATTTCGCCGAAATATGGTACGGTGTCCGACAAAACTAACAGAGTTTTTTGGATATAGAAAAAATGACACATTATATATATATCTTTTGACGTTATTATTTATTCAAAATAGGTTCCATTTGACACAATACAACGTTGGGAACGATGATCCAGCACATGCACAGAAATTTGTATGTCATTTATAGGAATATTTTTCAGTACCTCGGTTACAGCTGCTTGAAAGGCTGGGATATCACCATAAAATGATTTTTTTTTCTTTGTTTTGTAAGTAACAGTTTGACCTTTCGGAACAAATTCCTTGTGGACAAAACCCTTCGAATCATAAAAAGTAATCAACATTGTCTTGATTCGGGGCTTCTGAAAACTAACATTTTCGAGTAAACCACGTCTAAGCTTGCGTACGATTCATACAATCATCTATATAAACTTTTTTCATCAATTCTTATGTCTTAGTGAAATTTTTTACAATTTTTCCACTATTAGAACACTTTTTCTTTTATTAAAATGGCTGTAACTTTGACATCTGTCATCCAATTTACATGAACTTAGGTGCGATTGAAAGAAAGGTGCAAATATTTAATAGCTGGCGCTGCGTGTTGTATGATTTAAATATAAAGTTCGGTTATTTTTGGGACACACTGTGTATGTTTAATAGGACCTACAAAAAAATCCGGCAATACAACTTTTTAACCTTTTTTAACCTACCTGAGGATAGAAATCGATTTTTAACATCTTTGAAATACCCGAAAGAAGTACATTTCGGACATGTTTAAGGAAGAGCAGGCCTTAAGGGTTTAAAAAAAGAGTTAAACAAAATTAAGAATTGGTTGACCTAGATATAGAGTTTTTAACAACTGAGCGAAACACTGATTTTCAATATCGTTTTGATTGCAGAGTTATTATCTCTTCTTTCTTCCGGGAAAAATGCCAGGTGTGTGGCAAAAATATCATTAAATTTATAAAACACTAAAAAATTGTGTGTGAATTTCCGAATGTTTTCGTCCGTCAGGTGGTATTGGGGACAAACTCTGACCTACAGAAATATAAAACTCATAAATCAAAAAAATTTCTGAGATATTGCTCTGAACTACTGTTGAACCGGTTTAAACTGATTCGGAACCGTTCTTGAAACAATAAAATGCCTAACACCATATTATCAACCTCCACACCAAATTTTAAGTTCCCAGCTTAAATAAGATCGGGGATATGACCACTTCATTGAACTGGTTCAGGAACCGGTTTTTATACGGAAAAAAGAATGGCATCATACTGTCAACACAAACACCAAATTGTAAGATCATAGCTTTAATAATTTCCAAAATAAGGGCCTAAGCCAATTTTGAACCGATTCATTTTGGTTCGGAGCCGGTGTTGAAACACTAATATGTTTAAATGTCTAATTTGCTCACCTAAAAAAAAAAAAAAAAAATATAAAAAAAAAAATATTTTTAAAAATTTGGGTTTAAACCGCCTTTGCAACCAGTTTAAACCGATTGCAGCGCCACCTACCGAGTTCAATTGTGAACACACAACAATCGTACAGAAGATATATATTTATACAATATATAAAGATGTATGAAATACCAAAGCCAACTTTTACTTACTTACTTATTTACTTCATAAATTGCTATAAATCTTGCGGTATTCTTGAACCAACTTCAGGGTATGCTCATTATTTTGCCCTTGACTGTAGAACACTTGCTTTATTTATAATTTTGCCCTTGACTGTTAAATGTTGTGCTCAATTAGCACAAATAACCCGAAACTAAATTCATCAAACATTTTAATTAAGGGAATCCGGCCATTCCTCAATCTTCCCCTCTCGCCCCGCCACTTACCTCATCCACATGTATATAATACACATGCTCAGGCGCATACAAAGCTTTGAGAAGTCGATGAACCTGACGCAGTGCGCGTCCATTAAGTGTCAGCAGAAATGCGATACGTACACGTCGTTCGCCAGGCGCTTTAGTGCTGGCCGCCAACTGGGCAGTAAACTCTGTAAAAAAGAAAAATAAATTAATAGGAAATCCCCTATAGAAATAGGTTCCTTTGGTTACTCACTGGCTATGCCCGTTTCATATATATTCATGGCATAGAAACCGCCACAAATCTCTTTGGCATTACCCAGACATTTGATATTGCAACTGGAATCGGGCAATTTGGCTGCACTGGGCGGTGGATCAAAGCCACAAAAACACTCTCGACCATATTGTACACCCGCATAGGAATAGCCCGACTGAAGGCACAGTTCCACACAAAGTTGCGGTGAATTGGACGTTTTAAAGCTGCTAAAATAGCCGGCCAACAGGCGATGATCCTTCTCATCGCGATAGCAACCCAAGGACACATTGGCCGTATGATTGCCCGCGGGGCAGCTGCTTATCAATTGATTGGCATAGAATTGACCTGCCTGAATCGAGCAGGCAATTTGTGCGATATGTTGACGACAGTCTTTCGTTTTGGCGCGTTGAAGCGCCGATATTGCTTCCTTGGCTTGTATATCACATAAGGGCTCAAAGCCCAGCTGCTTGGCTGTCAGACGTGGCTGGACCGAAGCTGTAGCTGGTGGTGGACGGGCTGGAATTTCTGTGGATTGTTGTTGATGTTGTTGTGACTCCACATCACGCTCGGCACGCCAGACATTGGCTAAATCCAGGCCAGAGCCATTACCACTACCCACAATATCCAAAGATTTGTAGGCCAGAAATAATTGAATGGCAATGATTAAGAGTAGAATGAAAAAGAAGGCGCGATAGCGTCGCAACCAGCGCACAGACACCGACGACGATGACGACTGTTGAGTTGGGTCCATGGTCAGGTGTGCTGTGGGTGGTTGTTGTGGTGCCTGTTCCTCTGGGTTATGTGGTTGCTGCTCGCTGTTACGGTTTGTCTATGGCAATGGCGATGCAGTGGCATGATCTACTGGCTAGGCTTGTATGATGACGCTTGCGGATATGTACATTGTTTTTGATTAATTAACTTAACTGCATTTTTTCTTCTCTTCTTTCTATAAACGCCCCCGCATTGCAATTGTATTGGGGATGTGCAAAGTGTCGATAGTGAAGTTATCGATTAAGTAAAGGTGTGACCAGAGTGTGAGTTGAGCATAACTGCTTACACGAAATACAGTGAATGGATAAAGTAAAACTACGGGCTATTTTAAAGCAACTATTAAACTCTATTTTGAAAAGTATTTTTAAAGAAGTTAGCTGTGTATTTTAAACGCCTTATAAAAAATATCCCATTATTTCATATTCAGGCCAAGGTGCAAGAAATATTAAAAAAGAAATTTAAAATAACTATCGTGGAGACTGCAAACTTAGTAGAAAAAAGGCTTAGACGCTTAGAATGAACAAGGAAGGCCTAACCAAGCATTAAAAGGTTCTAAATACGACAAAAAGTTTAGTCTATATATATAAAAGAGTTCAACCTGACTGACTGACTGATTGGTGACCGTCGCACAGCCCAAACCGTTAGAGATAGCAAGCTGAATTTATTACTGTAGTTTCATCTTATTCCGAAAGTGAGTACTAAGGCTGGGTTTTGGAAAATTCCGCCGGGAAATGTGGAAATTTCACAGAAAACTGTTGTATGAAACTTTTTTGTTTATCATCCGATCAGCTTCAAACTAATTTCAAAAAAATCGAAATAAAAATTCAACAATAACTGCATACCAGTTTTCCGGAAAATTAACCCACTACACCCCCATGGGTTAAAAATCAGTTAAATGGCCGAAAGTATAGTTTCCAAACGAATAGCTTCAAATTTATTTTCAACACCACCTTAGGATTTTTACATTTTGGAAAAACCTACCGGAAAATGGCCGGAAAAGTGTTGTATTAATCCCATATGATTTTCATCCGATGAGCTCCAAACTTATTAGCAAAGCTCTGCATAAAAAATATTGACAACGCGATTTTCTCATTGTGGAAAATCCGGAAAATTGCCGAAAAATATTTGAAAAAAATCCGCTGGGTGGAAAATAGGTTTAGCGATTAGTTCTAAACTTATTTTCCAGCTAAACTAACAAATAGAGTAAGTGACTTTCAAGTTTTGGGCAATCTTTCCCCAAAAGTGGAAAAATGTTCGGAAAAATGTTGTATGAAACTCCTTTGTTTTTTAGCCAAACAACTTCCAACTTATTTTGCGAAGCTCTACATAACAAATTATTAACAAAGCGATTTTATATTTTGGAAAATCCGGAAAATTACGGAAAATTATGGGGTAAAAACATTTTTTTATATACTAAAAATCTTTTCAAAGCTCTATAGGAAAATTTCATAAAAACTTTATTCACTTTTGTTGGAAAATTCCCCCCGCGTGGAAATGTTATGTCGAGTTTCTATTATTGACCGATTTGCTTTAAACTCATTTTCCATGCTGCACATAAAAAAATATGAAATACATTTCTTTTAAATATTGGAAAATATTCCATGAAAGTCGGAAAATGGGCGTTGTATGAAACTCTTTTGGTTTTCATTCGATCAGATCCAAATTAATTTTTGAAGCTCTGCACAACAAAATGTTACTAACGGGATTTTAAAATTTTGAAAAATCCGGAAAATTGACGGAAAATGGTTAGAAAAAATTAAATTAATTAATATGTTTATGTTAAGAACTCATTTTCCGACTTGATTTTCAAAATTTTAAGATAACGTTGTAATTATTGTGTTATGTAGGTCCGAAAGAAGAACAAAACATTCGCATACATCAGTTTTCCGACAATTTTCCGACTTTGCTAGCGGCTTTTCTATAATTGGAAAACCCGTTGCTCACAGTTGGTTCCTTATTGGGGTACTTTTAACAAGTGCAAAAGAGCCCGGTTAGTAATGTGTTGAGGAGGGGAATAAAGAGAGGTCGTATAGTATATATAACAGTATGATTTCAGAAGTGCCTTGTTCTAGTAATAATCAAGTTACAACCAATCAATGAATAAATATATAAAAAATAATACTTTAAAAATGAAGCTTAATAATTTTAAACTAAAATAACTGCATTTCTTCCACTGTATCATCGATAAATAAAAAATCGATAACAAAACTATCAACACTCACGTGCACATCTCTAAGCTGTGATAACAGCTGTGGCACCTGCTGCCACTGTGTCGTTTGTTTTTATTCTTTTCTTTTGTTTTGGTTGCAATTATGTTAATTTTGCATTGCTTTGTTTTATTTTTGCCTTTTGTTTGCCTCATGTCAGGGTAAAACCATAAAGAAAGCCGAGGCCCAACTGCTGGAACCCTGGCAAGGTAAATGGTTTCCCTATGCACCCGGAGAGCCACACATACCCAAAGTTACGATTTCGACGACAACGACGTCACCCACAACTCAAGATGACTGGACGGGCAAGTATTTTCCCTATGCTCCGGGCGAGCCACATATTGTAAAGAACTCTGGGAAAGAGGAGGAGGAAGAGGCGGAGAAACCGGATGAGTGGCCAGGCAAATGGTTTCCCCAGGCTCCTGGTCAAAAAGCCCATTCTGAGTGGAAGAAAAAGCCTACTCAGGCCAAATTCAAGTGTGATGATGGCAAGGTGAGCTAATATTAGTTTAAATGGGAATCCCCTCTATTAATGACTCATTTTTACAGAGCAACCTCTCAGTGGATTACGACCCACAAGATGTGCGTGAAAACTGGCACTATTTGTGCTTAAGCAGCAATCATAGTTTATACTATCCAAATATGTCCAGAGAAGCCATACTAACAGAACACTTTGTGCCAAAAGCTTGGATGCCGCCCCTGAAGTGCCTTAATGAGTCCATTGAATACACGCATCAGCCCGCCACCAAGTATATTTTACCCAATTTTCTCCTAACACCTGCTTAATGTTCATTTTTTGTTCAAGTGGAGCCTACCGTCCTCGCCCGGCTGTGTATGGCACCTATACCTATCTGCCACCTCAACGTTATATGCATAATTTGGCCGAGGGTGCCATTGTCATGCTGTATCATCCCTGCGCTTATGTGGGACAGGTTAAGGAACTGCAGCAAATTGTACGCAATTGTCTTTATCGTCATTTGATAACACCTTCTCCTTATCTGACGCCCGAACGTCCCTTGGCTGTGCTCTCTTGGAGTCATATATTGACCATGAGCGTAGTGGATAAGCAGGTGGTATCGCATTTTGTACAGAAATATGCCAAATTGGGTCCCCTGGCCTTGGAAAATCTGTCGCGCGTGGTAGAGACGCGTTTATCCTATAATAAAGCCTTGCAGGCAGAGGCTCGTTTGATCACCAATCCGGATGATAGCGAGCTATGTGGCTATCTGCAGCAGGAAATGTAATATTGAGAGAAAGTGCCTAGCTTTTTAACTAAATCAAATATTAATTCGAATATGTAAACACAAAATAAGGGAATGTAAATAAGAAAATTGTGCAATTTTGTGTAGTAAATAAAAGTTACTAATCAGCCAATATTTAAATCAAATTTGGCGCTCACTTGTTCCCTGCGAGGGACATTTGTTAAATACCATTATTGGTCCAGAAGCAAAAAAAAACATTATTGGAGAAGGAAATTTTAGCTGGGAAATTGTTATAGCTGGTTTCCATTAGAGCTGTGTTTACATCAATTTATCGACGAACGCGCGTTGAACTGCATTTAAAAAAAAAGATAAATATAGAAAATAAACATTTTGCTGGCACAATAAATAAAAAGAAAAAATATTAGAGGGATTCCTGAAACTGATTTGCTTTTGATTACGTGAAACAGCTGTTCGCAGCTGCTCCATGTTCAAAAATAAACTTTATTTCAAGAATGAACTTTAACTCAAAATTGAATAGTTCATCAACTAATGAACTAGGTCATTAAAATGAACAAGATTCTCCAACCAACTCTACTGTGTAACTCTGGTATTACATTCTGCTTTGTAATGCGTTTTGTGATTTCGCGCCTTTGTTTATTTCAGCGGCAATTGTCAATCTAAATCACTCGTTCCCGTCCACTGATTTAAATTTACTTTCAAGAAATCCAAATCGAAAGGAAATCACTTTCAGGAATCCCTCTAATATGTAAGCTATGAAATGAAAGCTTTTGAATATCCGCCACAACCATGTATAGTTTGAATTCAAATTAAGCGCGCGCCCTATTAATTTCCATTCATTAAAGAAGGGAATTTGTAGTTGGGAATTTAAGTTGTTTTTTTAGTGTGGCTGCAGCTGTTTCTTGTGCGGCTGCAGTTCCTTCCAGTGTGGCTGCAGCTCCTTCCATTGCGGCTGTTCAATTTAAGGCGACCACACTCGATTTAGACAAATTAGGGCGACCACACTCGATTTAGACAAATTAGGGCGACCACACTACATTTTTTGAAGAAATTAGTGCAAAACACAGCCTAGCCCCCGCACTCCAGTGTGAAACTGATTGGACTTATATATATATAGAAAGAACAACGACAACATCGACATAGCCCCATAGCCTCCGCATTGCTGATATACACACTCCCCATTCACATTCACCCACGACCGGAATTGCTTTCAAACTTGGAAGAAGAAGAAGCAAAGGCGGAAGACCTAGAAGAAGCAGAGGGAAGGTGAAACAAAGGAGAGCGAACGACGCCAAGCAAAAATATAACAAATTAAAATTTGTTACGATAAAATTGATTCGCCAGCTCACGTGATAATTACGTACGTGTACGCGCGTCACCTACTGCTCCTCCTCCTCCGCCTCCTCCCGCTGTTGCCGGCTACCCATATCCTGTAACCTTTTTTACATAACAAGGGCAAATATGATGAGCAATCTGGCCGATACGGTGGTGGTGGATCCCGGTTTTGGTGGCGGTGATAAACAACAACAGGCCGCCATTCTGCCGCAGGACTCCAGTGCCGTGGTCCCGCCACCGGCCACCAAACAATCCTCAGCCCTCAAGAAAACCAGTCGCTATCGCAGCCGTTCGCTGAGTGCCTCGTCAACGGATTCATTTAGCTCCGCCTCCTATACGGGCAGCAGTGACGATGGTGATGATGTGCCGCCACGCGAAAAGGTACAAAAGAATGGCAAAGGCAGTTCCGATTTCTGTGTGCGCAACATCACCGCCCAGCATGCCTTTGGACGACGTGAAATAGAGATAGCCGAACAGGAGATGCCCGGCATTATGGCTTTGCGCAAACGTGCCGCCGAGGATAAACCGCTGAAGGATGCTAAAATTGTGGGATGCACACACATCAATGCCCAGACAGCGGTGCTAATTGAAACGCTCGTGGAGCTGGGCGCCAGCGTTCGTTGGGCCGCCTGCAATATCTATTCCACACAAGTGAGTATGGAAAGTCGAAAGTCACTTGATCTCCGGCTCAATTGTTGTCACGCAAAACACGCACACAACACAAACAAATCATCAATCAAGCGATGTTAATCAATTAAGTGTTTCTCGAGTCTCCCTGGGGCCTCTGGGACTCAAGTGTTTAGCAATCGATGACGTGACGCGCTGCCTGATAATTGATGTGCCCTGAATTGGGGTCTAGAAAATGGTGTCCATAAGCGGGTTGAACTGATCATCTGTTTGTGGGCAAGGCAAAGTTATTGGAGTGTTTGAAGATAAGAAATTGATATGATTTCCTAATTTGTCTGTTCTCAGGTTTAACACATATATTTTTGTGCAGAAAATGTTGTAATCTTTAGTTGATACGGCATTATCTTGGTAAACAATGATCCACCAATTATCGGTTCCTTATCTTTTCAAAGGTTTCTTGGTGGTTTTTAGTTCAGAATTGACCTTCCTGCTAGATGTAACGGTTTTTCAAACAAACTGTCTACTTTAAGAAGGCAATTTCCATGAGAGAAAGAAGGTAGATAAAGAAAATTTGTTTAGAAAGAGTGAGGAAAATGTTTGAGCCAGGAGAAATATTTAAGAAACTGTAGAAAAATGTTTGTTAATAATGAGAGAGGCCTTAAAGAATCGAGGATTACAAAATACCGCTTAAAAATACAAAAACAACAAAGTTAGTAAATGAAAAAAACAACTCAAGACGAAGAAAAAAGTTCTAAAGTCGAAGAAAAAACCAAAAACATATAAAAACTTAGACTTTAATAAGTAGAAAGAACAAAAGTATGAAAAATAGGACCAAAAAGCAGGGGTCAAAACATTCAAAATTGGGGTGATAGAGGTATTTTTAAATGGGGGCGTGAACTCTACGTTCATCGACAGGAAACGATAAGGCGGATCGATGGTAGGAGATAAAAAAGTCTAAGGGTCGAATAACTATTCAAAATGGGGAGAGATATAGGTATTTTTCAATTTGGGGGGCGGCAACTCATATAGTTCATCTGATTGAATGATGTAGGCGGATCGATAGGTACGAGGATTAAGATATAGTCTAGAAGGTGCAGTCTATTTCAAAATTGTGGGATATTAAGGTGTTTTTCAAATGGGGGTGGGTGGGGAGCTACTATCGTTCATCTGTCGGAAAACGATGGTGGGGGGGCTCGATAGGTAGATGAGTAGAATATAGTCTAGAAGGTCGATCAATACTCCAAAATTGCGGGATATTTGAGGTGTTTAAATTGGGGGTGGCAACTCTACTATCGTTTCTAGAAAGATGTAAGGGAAATAGAAAAGCAAAAGGTCAAACAACCTAACTCCAAAATTGTAATCTAAACTTGATTTACTAAGAGTAAGAAATATATGTTCCATTACACCAAATCTCTATCTCTGACCATCTCTGAGATCTAGGTGTTCATACGGACGGACGGAGGCGGACGGACAGACGGACAGACGGACATGTCTATATCGACTCGGCTATTGATGCTGATCAAGAATATATAGGTCCATTAAACCCTCCATGAATTTTAGCATTTTATTTAAAAGTTGAAAACTTGTTCAATTTTAAGTTTCCAAAAATCATAACAAAACAAATAAGAGCGCTGCAGTTGAGTGCCCAGACTGCCAAATACCCTGTACACTTGATTCTGTGTTTTGTAAAACGAATATACACACACGCCATCGCGATGCTAGACACGCGAGATCGAGATCGACGGGTTTATACAGACGGACATGACTATGTCGACTCGGCTGTTGATGCTGATCAAGAATGTTTGTACTTAATGGGGTCTCAAATATTCCCTTTTGTCTGTTACCTACTTTTTCACATCTTTATGACACCCTTTTTACCCATTTTTAATGAGTACAGGGTATAAAAAAGAGAATAAGTGTCAGTATAGAGTGTAAATTCCAACTTTCCCATACATTTTCCAATTTTTTCGAGTCCTATCTTAGTGGCGTTTACATTCCTAAACGAAGGTTATGACCAAATATCAGCTCTCTATCCGTAACCGTTTAGCCTGGGCGTTGATTACTTAATCAGTCAGCTAGTCTCTAATTTAAAATTTTAGGACGTTTTGCAAAATCAGTTCTAACCCAGCCCTTTCTACACAAAATGAAAACCAGTTTGGTTCGGGTTTTTCGAACTGCCCGAACCTGAACCCAAACCGGACCACTTCTTAAAAAAAATAACGTTCGGTTCATACTATTAATTAATTATTTAAACAAAATACATTTTTTATAAAAGTATTTATGAGAGCAAAAGAAAGTAATAAAAATATATAAAATTCAAAATCTGTTAATGATGTTAAAAATTTCTTCAAAAATTGTCCAAGAGCATATACATTGACCAATGTTTTCAAACTTTAAAAAGGTCTTAAAACCTATTCCAGGTATCAGTTGTACAAGCATTTTTAACACTAAAGATTGTTCTTTCTTATCTAAGAGCTAATAGAGATGAAAGCCTAAACAAACAATTTAGATTTTAGCTGAATTATGATGGTTATCCAAAAAAAATCTATTCAAAAGAGATAAGCATTGTAATCTGAAAGAGCGTAGCGTCATTTCTTTGTCTTTCTTTTTGTCCAAGTGAACCGAGGTTCGAACCAAAACCTGGGGTTCAGGGGTTGTAGTAACCGGTCCGCGAACCGAAGATTCCCCTGAACCGGACCTCTTCAAACATTTTGGAGGTTTGCAGCCTTGGTTTATACTAAGATTTTTTTGTTATTTAAATGGATTCTATTAATTTGATTTCAAAAATAAGTACAATAGTATATTAAGCGAAACTGCGTTTCGATTATCTGAAAAAACCACAAACTAGTTGTATAAAATCTCTGCTAATCACCGAACCAGTCGTAATTTCTGGGCGGTTTGCATCCCTTCTTAAAATTTTCCACTTCACCCGGTAGCTTTTACAATGAGGAAATGTTTAAATAATAAATAATTAAAATTAATATTCAAAAATAATTTTTGAAAAAAACAAAAATTTATTTTTAGTTCAGAAACTTTTTAAGCAAATCAAAAAGTTGAAATTGATTGTTAAATGATTTTATTGTAACATTTTGGTTTCTTCTGCATCTCCATTGGCGTCGTATCAAATGCAATTAACACTCCGTTTCTCCAGCCAGTTTAGCCAGCTTTTTTTTATACCCCATCTAATGAATTGCACTCACACTCTTTCAGTTTTTTTATTTTGTAAGTTTTGAGGTTTTTGTTTTTATCGCTGACGATCACGACTGGTTGTCATGCTGAATCACTACACCCTAAGCACAGCTGGGGCGGGCTTATCAGGCAACAAGTGCTGGTGCTTTAAATGGCATTTACAATTAAGGTGCTGCCGATATGAACAAATTCCCTAATTGATCTGAATTAAAGGAGATCATAAAACAAAATGGAATAGCACTGTCGGAGCTGTTCCCTCTTTTTGATTTCGATTTAATTCGCGGATGGGAAATAAATGTTTCCTTTGCCAAAAACCTGAAACGATTTCGAGTGAGAACAGGCTGATTGTTTCTATTTTTAATGGTTACAGGGTATAAAAATGTAAAAATTCCATACCGAAGTGAAAATATTTCTATTTTAGTCGAAACCAATTATATGCGCTTGTATTGAAAATAACTGCACATTAAGTCTGAATGGCTTTTTGTTAACATTTAGCAAAATATGTAAGATTATATTAAAACTAGGATTTAACCCGGCGCGCTTCGTTTCGCTACCATCAGTATAGCCGCCAAAATGATGAAAAAAAAGTTTGGCAATGATCCCACCCCGCCCCCATTTTTCGACCTTCAGAAATGAGATAATTATTTTCGACCTATTTGGCCCATTGAGCGTACAAACGCTGAAACTTTCAAATGCCAAATTGTTCAAACCAAATTTAATACACATCGGCTCAAATAACTCAGTCATAATCCCCCCGCACCCATATTCCGACCTTTGCAGTGAATTTCCCGAAATAAAAAAAACACGTGTTTCCATTTATTCTGACCCTAGAGCTTACATAATGAATTTTATTCAGATCGGCTCACAAATAGCTATTGTCACTGAACCGAAATACGCCCACCATTATTCTTGTCTGTGGGTGGAAATTTCACCACCGAGAAATCAAATGTCTTATTATTTTCTATAATGTGTTCGCAAACCGAGTTTGAAGCCAATCGGCTGAAAAATAATAATTCCATATAGAATTTTCCGGGAATTTCCCGACTTTTCGGGCGGTTTTTCCAACATTGGAAAATCTCATGTCTAATTATTTTGCTTACTACTCCTTGCAAACCAAGTTTGAAGTCAATCGTATCAAAAATAGTTTTCATACAGAATTTTCCGGGTATTTTCCTTGTGCGTGGATTTTCCACAATCAAAAAATCACATGTCTAATTATTTTGCATACTATGCTTGCAAACCGAGTTTGAAGTCAATCGGATGAAAAATAGATTTCTACATATAGAATTTTCCGGGCATTTTCCTTGTAGGTGGAGTTTTCACCAACAAAAAAAATCACATGCTTACAAAAAACATCTTACAAACCGAGTTTGAAGCCAATCGGATGATAAATAGTTTTTTCCATATGGAATTTTCCGGTTATTTCCCGACTTTTCGGGCGGATTTTCCAACATTTGAAAATCTCATGTCCAATTATTTAGCATACTATCCTTACAAACCGAGTTTAAAGCCAATCGGATGATAAATAGTTTTTTCCATATGGAATTTTCCGCGAATTTCCCGACTTTTCGGGCAGATTTTCCAACATTGGAAAATCTCATGTCTAATTATTTTGCTTACCATCTTCACAAATCGAGTTTGAAGTCAATCGGATGAAAAATAGTTTTTTCCATGAAGAATTTTCCGGCCATTTTCCGGATTTTCCGAAAACTGGGAAACAGGTGTCCAATTATTTCGCTTACTTTACTTACAAAACAAATTTCAAGTCAATCGGATGAAAAACACAATTTTCCCCCCATAGTAGCTTTTCCGGAAGTTTTCCACCCCTTAGGGGTGGAATTTTCCAAAACCCCGCCTTAGTGCACACTTTTAACTTATAAGGAAACTTCTGTGAAATTTTCAGCTTTCTATCTCTTACCGTTTAGGCTCATTCATTGCCAATCAGTGAATCAGTCAGTCAGTGAGGAAAAACAAATATGTAGAGAGATTATATTCAAATTTTAGTTCCAGTAGAAAAAAGCGTGATTATGTCTAATAACTATTTCTCTTATTTATATCATCCTTAACAGAATGAAGTGGCCGCTGCCTTGGCCGAATCGGGCATACCCATCTTTGCCTGGCGCGGTGAAACGGAAGAGGATTTCTGGTGGTGCATTGATCGTTGTGTGAATGCTGAAAATTGGCAACCCAATATGATTTTGGATGATGGCGGTGATGCCACCCATTTGATGCTTAAAAAGTATCCCACCATGTTTAAGCTGGTCAAGGGGATTGTTGAGGAGAGCGTTACTGGCGTCCATCGTTTGTATCAGTTATCCAAGGCGGGAAAATTAACCGTGCCGGCCATGAATGTAAATGATTCGGTGACCAAAACAAAATTTGATAATCTTTATAGCTGCAAGGAGTCAATTTTGGATAGTTTAAAGCGTTCCACAGATGTCATGTTTGGCGGTAAGCAGGTGGTGGTATGCGGCTACGGGGATGTGGGCAAGGGCTGTGCCCAGGCCCTCAAGGGACAGGTGAGTTGGCTGATTATTACAAATTTTCAAACTCATTTCTGATCTCTCTCTCTCTCTTTAGGGCTGCATTGTCTACATTACCGAAATTGATCCCATTTGCGCTCTTCAGGCCAGCATGGATGGCTTTCGTGTGGTCAAACTGAATGAGGTGATACGCAATGTGGACATTGTGGTCACCGCCACCGGCAACAAGAATGTGGTTGTACGTGAGCATATGGATAAAATGAAAAGCGGTTGCATTGTCTGCAATATGGGACACTCAAATACAGAGATTGATGTCAATGGTTTACGCACACCGGATTTGACTTGGGAGAAAGTACGCTCCCAGGTGGATCATATCATTTGGCCCGAGGGCAAATATATTATACTTTTAGCCGAGGGAAGATTGGTCAATTTGAGTTGCTCCAGCATTCCATCCTTTGCGGTCTCCATAACATCCGCCACACAGGCTTTGGCCCTAATTGAGCTCTTCAATGCCCCACCCGGACGTTACAAGTCCGATGTTTATTTGTTGCCCAAAAAAATGGATGAATATGTGGCCAGTTTGCATTTGCCCACATTTGATGCACATCTCACTGAGCTAAGCGACGAACAGGCCAAATATATGGGCCTCAATAAGGCCGGTCCTTTCAAGCCCAACTATTATCGCTATTAAGAATCAGATGGCAAAAAAAGTGGTGGGAGGACAATAAATGGAGCAACAACCACAATTTAAAAAAAAAAAAAAAAAACTGGAAAACAAACGCCAACGAAAGTATTGTCTTTTGCAAAAAGTATAAACTATTTAAGTTTGAGAACGGCTGGAGCACAGGATGATGGGGAAATGTGTTCTCAATGAAGAAAAATAAGAACAACAACAAACACAACCACACAAAGTTACTATATAAATTATATTGCTTAGTTAGCGAGTAGATCACAAGCAAAATCTGCTCACAAAACACACTCACACACACACACACACAGACAAACATTTTCAAAACTAACGTGCGCTTTTTAGTTGCTAGCATTTAAATGGCTTAGATAGGGTTAAATGCGCTGATGTCATATCGATATATTAAAAAAATATGTTCTCTTGAGCGCAAATGAAAAGACACACGAATCAGGAGATTGAGTAAAGCTCGTCTTGGCTCTTTGGGGCTGTAACAGCCATAATCGATTAGAACTCCAATATTTTGAATTGTTTAAGAACCGGTAGCAAAAAGACAGGAAAAAACGCGAATCCTCGTACCGCTACAATTTAGGATCAAAGTTTTATTTTACTTTTTCATTTTTATTCATTCATTCAAGTTTTTCCACAGTTAAAAAAATTTAGAAAATATTCTTTAATTATCAAAACTCTTGAGGGGGTCCTCTGGTTTGAATCCCTGATTTTTGAGCATTTTTGGGCTATTTTTTTTTTTGTAAAAACCAATGAAGAGATAGAACTTTGAACTCTTTACTATTTATGTATACATAATTTTGATCTAAAAATATTCAGTAGAACCAAAGTTATGGTGGTCTGAAGACACCCTCTTCGAAAAAATGGACGTCAACTTCCTCCATGATATCTGCTGATTAGCTTATATGAAACAAAAAAACCCGTCTGGGTTTTAATCTGTATACTTAAATACACCCAGTGGACGCCGATATAAAAATTTTGAAAATTTATTTTTTGACAGACTTTGGAACAAAAAAGTCAGAATTTCATGTATTTTTTGTCATTTTTTTTTATAAAAAAAAAAGCATTTTTAAAATTTTGGAATGATAATAGTCCAGTCAATGCGTCTAGATGTACTGAGTAGACCCTATAAATTTAAAGTAAATCGGCCAAGCCGTTTTTGAGATATGATGGAGGAAAGTTTTAAAAACATGGTTTTGAGATAAACGCGTTCCGCTCAACGCTCCGACTGCAGTATCTATATAATGGCTTCGAATATCGAAAAATCACTTTACCTCCACATTCTAGACACATTAAGGAAACAATTTAGACAAAAAAAAAATCGATTTTCTAAACCCCTTAAACCAGAGGACCCACTTTATTTCATGTGCGATTTAAAGAAGACTCGAAAATACAATGCAATGCAAGGACGATGCAAAATGAGTCCAAACTAATCTGAAAACCGGGTTATAAACGACCCTTCAAGTAGAGTCGTGGCTTGGTTACCATTATCTTCCGACAAAAGTATTATTTATGATCAGGAAATGAGCTCATTATGAGTATTTTAATCAAATATAGGAGTACATATGAGATGTACTCAGAAATGTCATAAAATGTTTCCTGGGTCTTGACAAACGCATATTTAACAATAGTTCCCAAAAGGTATCGTTTACACTGTTTTTTTTCGCTCTCTTTGGGAAATATTTAGCGATTCTCTTTTTGTTTTTCCGCATAAGTTCGATTGCGAGCACTTCGAGAACCAACCCGAAAGCTAACAAAAACAAACGAAAAACAATCCATCTTTGGTTTATTTTACGCTCTTTAATGCCCTTTAACCCTGGAAGGTCATCGTTATTTTGATGTACGTTGACCTAAGAGGGTTAAACACTCGTTTTTAAGTCTTAGACCGCATTTACACGATGAAGCAAACTTCATGATGTTTTCTAAAAAGCTCTTGCTTGTAGGAAAGAGGTGTAGAGGGGAAAGCTACCCCACCTCACCTCTTTTCCACAAACAAAAGCTTTTTGAGAAACTTCATGAAGTTTCCTTCATCGTGTAAATGCGGTCTTAGTCGGATTTTTTTTAAAGCTTGTTATTTTTTGACCGCTAAAGTTTCGTTTTAAAATCCGTTTGTGATCTTCTTCGTAAACGATATTGCTAACGAGAGTTTTTTGGAAACTTTAATGATTATAACTAACGATAACAGTTTCGAAAAGTAACAGAAAACAATTTATTTCTCGATAAATAACAAAAGGCTATCGAAAACGCTCGTTTTTAAGTCTTTGTTAGGTTTGTTTTTTTTTTTTTTGAAAGCTCGTTTTTTTTACCACAAAAGTTTGGTTTTTAAATCCGAGTTTTTTTTCCGAAACTTTTACTGCTAAAACTAACGTTAAATAAATCGGAAAACAATCGTCAAACAGTTTATCTCTAGCTTAACTAACGATAGTTCGTTAAAGGTATAGTTAAACGCTCTTTTTAATCATATTGGCGAATATTTTGCGATTTATTTTTGGTATCACGTTTTTTTCTTCGCATAAGTTTCGTTTTTAAGTTAGCTTTCGTGGTATTGTTCTTGAGTGGTATCGCTTACTAGAATTTCTTAAAATTTTAACGGGTAAATCTATCGAAAACGGAAAACAAACTTAAATCGATTCATCGCTCGCTCGTTTTACTATAGTGTCCGCTGAACGCTTGTTTTTAATACTATTGGAGAATATTTAGTGATTCTTTTGTCCTCATAAACTATGTTTTTATAAAAAAATTTTAACGGCTAAAACAATCGAAAACAGATCTGAAAACAAACGGGGATATCGATCCATCTCTTGCTCATTTTTTTTTATAAAACTGGAATAATTTTTAATATATCGATATGTTAACATTCCAAAAATAAATATCAGCTATACCTATTTACCATTGAACTTTTGTTTATTAGACTAATAATACTAAGTATGTATTGTAATTAGCATTTGCTTTAGCCGCCAGAGTATTTTTTTCTCTAATTATTGAGTGTAAATTCTTTTTTGTCATTTACCCACACACAACTAACGGTTTCCCTGCTAATCCTAACCTAATTGCTAACTAACAACCACAGCTCTCTCCCTTTCTTCCTATTTATCTCTCTGTCTCTCTTTCTCTATTTACTATATATATTTCGATTTGAAATATGCACTTTAATCTTATTTTGAGTGTACTTAAGAATTTTTTTGGAAACTTTTTATTGCCCTTGCTTTGAATTTATTTACCAGAATCAGCGATTCCTGGAACCAACCCCCCGCCCCCCCCATGAACATAACTTTTTATTTGTATTGTTTACACTTACTTATACTACTTATGTAAGTTTTATTGTTATTTGTTAATATGGCACGTACTTTTTATTCCTTTTGTTTTCTCTGTATCTTGAGCGTCGAGTATTATGAATGAAAATTAAATAAAGAAATTGAAATGCAGTGCAAATAATTCCATTTATTCAATTATTGAGGTACTTATATACACGCTGGCATATATCAGAAAAAGAATTATATATATATACACCGCATATACATGTACATATATACCATATAAATATATGTGTATATTAGAGAAATAATGAAAACAAAATGAATTTGAAATGTTTGTAATAAAAAAAATTTAAAAAAAAAACACAAAAAATTGTAAGCTAAAATTTGTGAGAAAAGGAAAAATAATAAAAAAATGAAAAACTTTATTGAGCAATTTTGATGGAAATTACAAATTATTAAACAGCTGAACCCGTCACGGGTTCAATGATTCTGGTTCTAATCAATTTTTTCACAAATTGTTTTGCATCCAATGGAGCTTAAAAACTACTAAAAGATATGGATATTAACATTTGGAACCAAATTTCGAAATTATTACAGAGTTTCGTCCAATTCTATAGATTTAATAAACTTTCCAATCATCAAATAGCGTGGGGATTGATCGGGACGGGAATTTCCGGGATTCCCCAAAAAATCTTCGAAATCGGGGCGGGATTGCATTTAAAATTCGGGATCGGGACGGGATAGACTAGGGATCTGACGGGACGGAATCGAATTTTCTGACCCGCGCCCATCTCTACTATCTATCAAGAAGCTAGCAATGCATAGAAATATTAATTTCCGACGCCAGAAACTATATATATTCTTGATCAGGACGACGAGCTGAGTCGATTGAGCTAAGCAAACTAGTTCCCTCAGTTTTAAAGATATCGAGCTGAAATTCAGCACTGAGTCATCTTCTTACTACATGCTACTAATATCTCGAAACCGCCCGGATCGGATGATTTATATAGCTGCCATACGAATGATCGGTTGTAAAATACGTACTTAGACCTATAAAAACTGTTTTCTTTTCAGTAGTAGCGTTCTTAAAATCAGCAATTATATGCTGTCAAAATTGCTTAAAATCGGATGACTATATCTTATAGCTTCCTTAGAACCGATTGGGTAAAAATAGGTCTTTGTGAGAAAAATATTTTTGTTTTCTTTGATAGAGTTCTTAATCTCAGCAATAACGAAAAATTCAATGTTTGTAAACAGATTTTCAAATTCTGTCGGAATCGGAAGACTATATCCAACAACTGCCATAGAAGCGATCGTTTGGAAAATATGTCTTACTGTGAAAACTTATTTGATTTTGATGGTAGCATGCTAAAATTTTAAAATCAACAGTCTTATTCTTAATGATTTAGAATTTATAAATATCTGACATCTATATCCTATATGGGCATTTCATCACACATCGTAAATAAAAGACGTGACATTCGATTTTAATACATGAAATAAAATATAACAAAAAAAATATAGGATAAGATAAGATTTTAAAATTTTTAACATTATATAAAATAAAATAATAAAAATAAAATAAAAAAAAAAAAAAAAAAAAAAAAAAAAGAAAAAATATAAAAAAAAGATATTATGTGATATTTACGACGGCTAGTTATTTAATAACCGTACTGAGTAGTTCCAGAACGAAAAAGAATGACAAGGAACGACCCAGAGGATTCAAAGATATGAGTATAAATGTGCCCTGACGTGACGTTACATAAAAATGAAGTGGTTTTCGACCCGGATTACAAAATTGCAATACAGTGCGAATTGGGCAAGTTTTTTTGAATGAACCTTTTTTCAGTAGCTTTTGGAATAATATAAGTTTATTTACCAAATTTAAAAATCTTTTTTTAAAAGCTTTTTTTTATTTGGCATGACGATACATAAATTTCTTTTGGCAAATTTTTAGTGAAGAGTATTTTTCTTATTCTTAAATTATTCAACGCATTATTCAATGCTCGACTTTACGTACCTCTTATTCTTCTTTGTAACGCATAGAAGAAAGCATCTCAGACCCCATTATTTTTTATCCACATGACGAGATGAGTTAATATAGCCCTGTCCGCTCCCTCAGTTTTAAAGCTATCAGATTCCAACTCTGTACAAAGTCCTAAAATACATAGAGGCTGCACATTAGTCGGAACCGGCCGAATCGGAAGGCTATAGCGTATAGCTGCCATAGGAACGATCGGTACAAAACAAGTTCTAGTGGAAAAACTTTTTTTTGGTATCAATGGAAACGTCTTCAAACTGGCATTTAGTAATTTAATCCGATGACTATATCGTATAGCTGCCATACAACCGATCGGTCTGAAAATAGGTTTTAGTGAGAAAAACTTTTTTGTTTTTAATGGAACTTGTTTATCCTGAAAATTATCTACTTCAACATAATTTTGCCAAGTTTGATGAAAATCGGATAAAACTAATATTAAACGTGTCACGGTGTGCGACGTGATCGTGAAAAAACAGCTTTCGTGTTTTTAAAATCCTGTGATTAATTAATAGATATTATCTCGTAAAAAAGGTCATGGTATTCACGAACTTTTTTCTATTATAATATCTTCGATTCGCGAATCCGCTGCTCGCAGCTTCTCCATACAAAAGGCGCAGTGTGGCCATGACACCCATGATAGAATAAGGTCTCTCTACGCAAAAATTTGGGGGTGGTTGATCGTGCGTGATTATTCGTGACCTCTCCTTAAATCGTGCATGAATCGTCTTTATTTCGTGAATGTGCGTTACGTGAAAGAAAAATCGCTCACGCGCGCACCTCTAAAGTATATCATATATCTCCCATACAATAACGGTCTGCTGGCTTGGTGACAGAAAGTGGTCTGACCAAAGTGCCTGAAGCCCTGACACCATCTTAGTCAGAATCTTGACAAGTGCTGTAAATATGATACCACTAATTTCTTATCAGGGTTCCCGTGTTAATAGAAGTCATAAGGGGACACGGTGTCATTAACTTCTTCAAAAGAAAACTAACCCAGCTGAACTTACTTTTGAAAAATCTAAAAATAAAATCATTTTAAGTTCTGAAAAAAAAAAACATCTGTTTAGATATAATGTTAAATTTTTTCATAATAGTAAAAACTTTAATAAAGTTTCCTTAAACATTTTGTAGTCCAATTTCAATGTTTCCGTTTCTTGCCCAATGGCTTCTTGTGACCAGATTTGCCTGCTTTCGATTTTTGACCCGAAAACTTGTTGCTGGTATAATTTTTGCTATTCGAACGTCGTTTTTCTTCCCATTTCATTTGTTTATCGGATGATTTGTCTTTGTTGAAAACGGCATTGCTGGTGCCCTGACCCTTAGTTTTGCCCGATTCCTCGAGCAAGGCAGAGAAATCATCGGCGGCGGCAAACAGGGAAGACATATCTATAAAAAAAAGGGTATAAAAATTAAGAGACAGTTCAGTGGGGAAGATAAGAGAGAACTTACCATTGCTGTGTTTCAGTTTCTTGGGCAAAACCACGTTCATTCATTATGGCGTCAGAATCTGAGCGGGATTTCTTGGACTTGGAGGGAGCATCATCGTCATCATCATCATCACTATCTTCTTCAACGGGACTTTCGGGAGCCTCACTGGAGTCGTCGTCCTCGTCATCTTCTTCATCATCCAGAGGTTCCAAGTCTATGGAGCCGGTTTCATCCTCAGATTGATCATCCTCTGCTCCATTGATGTCCGCTTCTTCTTCCATATCGTCGCCCCAATCATCTTCAAAGTCTTCGTCCTGCTCTGCCTTTTGCTGTTTTTTCTTATCTTTCTTGGAAGCCTTTTCCACCTGCATTTCACCTCCTAGTTCTTGCAAATAATTTAACTCATCTTCCTCTTGATCAGCTTCCTTAGACTTTTTGCCAAAATAACCATCCAAATAGGCCTCAAATTCATCATCGTCCACTTCACCCTCTTTAAGTTGATCCTCCTCGGCCACTTCATCCTCCATTTCCTGGGGTTCTGCTTGCTTTTTGCTCTGGGTCACTAATTCGGCCTGCTTACGCTTATGCTCCAAGAAATTAAAGATAAACATTTCATCCTCCGTACAATTGGCTTTGGTTAAAGATTTCACTGGCTTGCCACGTCCTCCCTGGGCCATATAACGTTTGTGAGCCACACTGGTGCTTTCGGCAGCCGTTTGTTCCAATTTCTTGGGGTTTTTAAAGGCAAATCTTTCCAGAAAGTGTGGCAGACCAAAATCTCTCAAGGGATCTCCATAGTAGTCCATGCGTTTCTCTGTTTAAATTAAGAAGGGAATTTAATTTAAGCCAGGGACCGTAAGGGTTATACGTTATAACTATAAAAATCAATTGTAATTAATCATTTATGATTTATATTTTAAAAATTAACGAAAAATTATTTTATTTTAATTTTAAAATTATTTTAAATATTCATTTTTGATTTTTATTATAAAAAATCAATTATAAAACTCATGAGTGATTTTTATTTTAAAAAAAATCAATAATAAAAATCAAGATTGACTTTTTTAAAATAAAAATCAAAAAATCACTGTGATTTTTATTTTCTGATCAGGAAAAAAATCAACTTGCGTTAAATATTTAAATAAAAAAAAAAACAAAATTTAAAAAGTTAAAACTAAAAATCAGAAATGTCCCGAAATTAAAATTCCCCAGACCACCAAATATGCCAAAAACAATTTTGTACTAAACTATATAAAAAGAATATGGATCGAAACGGTTTTGTTTTTTTTGATTTCGTGAAACAGCTGTTCGCAACTCCTCCAACAGAAACACGCAGTGTGACCATGAAACATGCTGCCAATAAGCTTTATCCCAACTAACACTCTCCCGACAAAACCAAACTTATTTTCACATTTTGGGAAATATACAAAAAAAAAAAAAAAAAATAAAGCGTCATGTGGAAATTTCAATAAAATTGTATTCACTTTTGTTGGAAAATTCACCCACCCATATTTCAAGCTGCACATACAAAAATATGAAACTATGAAATTTTGGAAAATATTCCACGAAAGTCGGAAAATGGACGGAAAACTGATGTATGGTTTTTATCCGATCAGCTTTTTCCAAATTTATTTTTTAAGCTTTAAATAACAAACTATTTCCATCGGGATTTTCAAAATTTGGAAAAGCCCGGAAAACTGTAAGGAAAAATATTGAAAATTTTGTTTTCCAATTTGATCGGATTCAAAATCATTTTCAAACAAGGCTGCAAACCTCCCAAATTTCAGAAGAGGTTCGGTTCGGAGGTTCGAACCAGTGAGGAGTCTTTGGGTTCGGTTTTACCTGGACCCAGGTTCCCATTTTGGTTCGAACCTAGGTTCACTTAAAAAAAAAATATAAAGCTTTTATTTACGATTAATTTATACGATTCAATTAGTTTCATCATCTATTATTTAATATAATTTAGGCGACCTTGGGATTAAAATTTCGACGAGTCGAACCTGATTGTACTTTGGTTTCATAAAATCTGGAAGCTACCTTCTCCTGACATTTATTGTGATTGATTTTAGTCCGGATATCTTTTTTCGTCTGTGTAGGCATTATATCTATCTGGAACTGTTAATTTCTATTAGATCTTAGATTAGAAGGAACAGAATTAAGTGTTGAAAATGCTTGTAACACTTTGTTAGAATAATATTATTTAATAAGACCTTTACAAAATTTTAAAAGATTTTCGATGTATGTTCTCTAGGACTATTTTCGAAGGAATCTAAAACGTGATTGATAGATTTTTTATTTGACATTGGTTCTTCATATTTACAAGTCAGTCGTAGTCATTTAAAGTATCCAGCATTTATTCCGCCTGTAAAATTACTAAATATTGTGAACCGAACCTCTTTTTTTATACACTGGAAAAGTGTATATTAATTTTGCCCAGTAGTTGTAACGCATAGAAATATTAATTTCCGACCACATAAACTATATATATTCTTGATCAGGTCGACGAGCTGAGTTCAATTCCATCTGTCCGTCCGTCCGCTGTCTGTTTCTACGCGAACTAGTCCCTCAGTTTTGAAGCTATCGAGCTGAAATTTTGCACATAGTCTTCTTTTTACTGCACGCAACTAATATGTCGGAACCGGCCGGATCGGATGAATATATCATATAGCTGCCATATAAACAATCGGTCAAAAAACTAGTTCTAGTTAGAAAAACTTTTTGTTTTCCATCGTAGCACCACTAATCTTGGTATATGTTAGTTTTATATGGTTTCACATAATACAGGAAAAATTTATCAATATCGGATGAATATATAATATACCTCCCATAGAAACGGTCGGTCAAAAATACTTCAGTGAGAAAATTTTTTGTTTTCTATCGTAGCTTCCCCAATCTTGGTATATATTAGTTTTATATGCTTTCACATAATTTTAAAAAAATGTATCAAAATCGGATGACTATAGCATATAGCTGCCATAGGACCGATCGGTCGGAAAATGTGTTTTACAAAGAAAAGTTTTTTTTTTTGGTATCAAATTTTTATTATCCATGACTTTAAGATTTTACCTTAATAAACAACTTAATCATTTCCGATTTAAAGACTTACCTAGTAAAATCTGCTCGGCAAAGACCTGAACTGTGGGATGATAATGTTGACATAAAAGCAACAGCTCATGCCTCAAAGCATAGTTGGCGCCGGCAAAGGCGGGCACCCGATGATAGGGATCATATTTACAGTTATCTATATTACGCACTTTGGACTCGGTAGGGCCTGCCACTTGAACATGATGCCAGGAGGCGCCTACTTCAGTTTTTTCCAAGGGTTTAGCTTCCTTCTCCTCCGCCTCTTTAACATCCTCGTAGGTTTCTTCTCCATCGCTGCCAAATTTATCCAATTCCTGAGCCTCTGGCTGAATAGTTCTTTATGTCCAACATTTCCTCCTGCTCATTCCAACCACTGCCGCCTATCAGTTCTCGACGCATGCGTAAAAGCTTGTGTAGAACTATGAGACAACCGGCAGCTATTTGAGGTGGTGCATACAAGGCCAATTGCAGCAGACGCTTAACAAAGGCCTGAGCTCGTGCTACATGGCTGTCTATATGTATGGCTCGATGGACTATATGCAGCAATTGTGCCGCCGTCTTGCCACCCACATTAATCAAATTCAAATCCAGTAGCTTGACATATAAAGCATTATAAAAACGATCCGGTTTCTGGCTTTTCACCGTAATAAGTTGCAGCAGCAAACCCAAAGTTTGCACGGAGACGCGTATATCGGCCAAGTGTACCAAACGATATACCGTATCCTGCATTTCCTTGTTCAGCAATTCACCATTGCCATCCTTGGGCGGTTGAGCCTCCACTATGGCCTTTTGCAAACATCTTAGTATGGCCTGCATGGTGCGATTATTTACGGCTCCTTTTTGTACCAAAACCTTGAACAAGGCAAAGCAAATGTTAACCAATTTGGTGCACACCTCGGGACGTCCCGAGGGCGCTATGCTGGCCAGGAAACATAAAGCAAAATGTTGAGCTCGCTCGGATATGTTATTACGGAAAAGTAACTTCTCCGCCTCGGCCACTATGACACCACACATATTCGGATGTTTGTGCGCCACCTCGCTGAGATGATGCAGGGCCTTGGAGGCTATTTTGGCTATGGGATCACCCAGCTTATTGATCAACATGGTCAGCAACATTTGCTCCTTCTCGGGAGCATAGGCCAGCAGTCGAGCGCCCGCCACTATGGAGGAATTCTTATTATGCTCCTGTCCCGTTTGTAGGCCTTGCATGAGATTCTTCAAAAACTCATGATATTGCTCCTTTAGTTCATTCTCAAAATACCAGTAAGCATAAATGCGACGCACTTGATCTTTGTGCAGGGATGACTGCTGTTTCTTCAATTTCTTCCAATCCGCTCCTCGTGTATGTATGGACAGAAGTTTTCTTTGTGGCGGCAGCAACACCTCACGCCATAAATCTGTGAGTACGCCTATGACCTCCTGGCTAGCCTTATTGGACAACTTGCAGAAACCAATTAAAGTGCTTAAAGCCTCTAGATTGCCCAAAGGATTGCTGGTTACCAGCAGGGCGCCCGCATTGGCACGATCCTTGGCTGTGCCCTTGTGTAAAGCGGTTTGCAGCCAGCGTGCATCTGTGGGATTACGTTTGCTATAGATGTTCTTTTCCAATTCAAAGGAATTCTGGCAAAGATTAAACAATTCCAATTGTTCGTTCTCCTTCATATCCAAAAACTCCTCGCTGCTGGGATAGTCGGTGTGCTGCAATTAATTAGGGATAAGCGAGTTGTAGGTAAGTAAATGTTGTTAATATTTACCACTTGATACCATTTCTTTTGTGCATCTTCATCTTCCTCGGCTTGGGACTGTTGGCGGCTACGTTTTTGGCTAAAAGCCTGCTCTGAATGGTCTGCGTCATCCGAATCCGAGCTGCTGTCGCCGGCTGCTTGCTCTTCTCCATCCTCATCAAATTTAATGCGTTGCGGTTTTTTGGACTGGATTATTACAGGTTTTTTGCCCTGCACTTGGTCATGCTTCTCCTCGCCTTCATCATCAAACTGAATTCTTTGGGGCTTCTTGCCCTGCACTGCCTGCTTATGCTCTTGCTGCTCCTCGCCTTCCTCATCAAACTGAATTCTTTGGGGTTTCTTTTGCTCCTTACCCCACTGCTTTTTAACCTGCTGTCCATTGCTTGCCTTTGCTTGTTGCTCCTTCTTTTTAGGTTTCTTCACCGCTTCCCCCTCATCATCGAACACAATTTTTTTGTTCTTCAATGGCCCATTGATTTGTACACCTGTGGCCACTGCTGCCGGCATGATTTTCTTTTAGTTATAAACAAAATAATAATTAATAAGTTCAGAATTCAAAACTGCACGTGTATTCAAGCAAATGTGTGCCATTCGCCACGAAGCGTGGTAATTCGGTAAACACGACGGCCGATATGTATCGATAACGGCTGTCGAACCAGTTCAGCACTAGTTCATAAAGCCATAAGATCTAGAGTGATCTAGTCTAAAAAGCGGTTATAAATCAAAAAATTTGAACCAAAAAAATGAAGAAGTGGAGAATGTAGAAGATGGCTGAATAATTCCCTAATTATGGCTAAATTGACTGGTAAAAAATGCCTAGATATGGCAAAAATTGAATACAAAATGGCTGAAAAATTACATATTACACAAGTTTACAGCAAAAAAGAACCATTGAAGCCATTATTTTTTAATAATATATTTTGGAATGCTGAACTCAAAAATAAATTTCAAAAAATTTTGTATTACGTTTTTGAGTTTTATTTTTTTGTTTTTCAGTAGGTACCCATACCTTTTAAGCCATATCTCGAGTTACAAACTTTAGATGGAGTCAAACAAGGGATTAATCAAAAGAGTATACAATTTCATATAATCTAGTTGAAGAACAGTTTCCAATCGGTTTAGTAGTTTGAAAGTTAGAAGCAAAAATATTTCGAAAAAAATGATTTTTTTTTTTCAAATCGTGAAAAATTTGATTTCCTTAAATTTGTAAATGGTTGAAAATGGAAATCAAAATTCAAATCATTTCAAGAAAATCGCTTATCAGTGAACCAAAATGTTGTACAAAAATGTCCAAGAGTTGGGCCCAACATGCACGGTATACAACTTTAAAGGACACAAATTAAAGAACATATCCTGAAAATTTGAACGCAATGTATCCGTACGTTTTTGAGAAATTTGCTCATCTGTTTGCACACCTTTTCTTAAAACATCCAACCAGGGAATAATACCGTAACCGGAGCCGTTAGCCGAAATATACCGTTTAAAGTTAAGTACCGGTATCGAAACCGATATTAAATTGGTTGAGAACCGAAAACCGATATGAAAGGAACCGAAAAAACCGGAACCATACCGAAACTATAGTACCGGTACTGGTTTTGGTTTTTTATTATTTATCTAACTGATTTATGATTATTTTAAATATACATTTTCGCCCTTAAGAAAAAGTCAGAATCAAGCTCCTTTTTTTGAGATATACATATAAGATATAGAAAAACTTTTCTTTGGTATATATAAATTAATATATCTAATTTAATAGATAGAAAGCATCCAAAACCTTCTATGCGACTGCCCTTCACTTCTTAGAAATTGCACCCAGCTACCTGATAAAACCATTCTATGAAGATCTGGGTTGTCATTTGCCACTAGGGGACCTGGCTCTTTTTATCTACTCTACTTAAAATAGTTTTCATAGACATCAATAGAGATATTGTGTAGAAAACCCACTGATATTTTTAAATATTACTTGTATCGGTACGTACCGGTATACCGAAATAAATATCGGAACCGAAAAGCGAAATAATCTGAAAACCGAATTAGAACCTATAACCGAAATTCTTATTTCGGTACGTAGCGGAATCGGTACCGGAACCGATATTCGTCTCTGGATTAGTCCCTGCATCCAACTGATAAGGCCTGGTTACGCTGCCGGAACTAGCTATATTGCAGTATGATCATGCAGAATCGTTCCTATCTTTTTTTAAGTTGGGCCCGAAGTTTTATCAAAATCCATCCCTATCAATTTAATAGTTTATTTTCTTTAAAATCGTTGATATTTGCAATAAAATCAATATTTAAAATCTGTAAAATTTTTAGATATTAAATTTATAACTTTTTTTATATTTGGAATCACTGTGCGCTCTGTCCGCCAACTAAATGTTTACATTTAATGTTAATATTAATATTATGTGATTTAATAAAATATTTTTAAATAATCCTTTCCCCCAGGTAACCAGCTCTCCTTTTGAACTAGTGCTGAAACGGTTTTTTTTACCAGTCTCATCATTTGAACTGGTTCCTAACCCGTTATCGATAGTTATCGCTGTGCTGTGATTACCGATAGACCTGAACTCGCCTGGCGAATCTCGCCATTTCGAGTAAACAATTTATTAAAGTATAAAGTTATTGCGCTTCGCGACTGCGCTGCTGCATTACAGCAACAACATTTGAAACAAGTTTTAAAACAAGTCGTGGCTAATAAATAAAATACAGCAATTTCGTGTGTTAATACGTGCATTCGCCTCTCCTTCATAAAACAGAAAGAAAAAAAATTAGATTTTGTTGTTGCCCTGCTGCAGTTCATTTCCATTTTTCACACAGACGCGAGCGTATGTAGAAAATTGTGCAAAAAACTGTGACGACAGCGCAAATAGGGGGGCGCTCGCGTGTGCTTGTGTGTGTGTGTTGAAAGAGTCGGGGCATAGGCATTGTTGTTGTTGTTGTGTGCGGCCACTAAATGAATATTAACAATTAAGTGCTTTATCCATGGCGCATCATGATACGAAGGCAGCTGCTAGTTATTGGGCAAGTGTAAACAAAGCAACGCACCAATACACACACACATAGACAGACGACGTCGACGTCCTTCACCTTGCGCCTGCTGCTGCTGCTGCTGCCACGCATATTGAGTTTCCTCCTCAACATCATCATCTTTTGTTTGTGGCAACCTGTTTCATTTTGCAGACAGGAAGTTTCGCAAAGTGCAGTGGCAGCTGTTAACCAATCTCAAATTCAGAGCACAAGCCTAAAAGGGTAAGTAGTGTCCACCCCTCGCCTCGGTACGGGGAACTACAACTGTTTGCATTTTGTTGTGACATCATTTCTATTGAATCTACCCCCCTCCCCCTTCTTCCTCTTTCACTGTCTTTGTTTCTCTGGGGCGTAGTTGTTGTTGTCTGTCATCCGCTACATACACACACATCAATTCAAGTTTCCGCCTGAATAATTGGTGGAAATAACTGTCGCACCACTAAACCTAATTTGTTTATACTCTGCTCTTGCCTTCAAACCAAACTCCCACTTAAGCACGTGCCACAGAATTCTTTTGTAACCGCAGATAAGCCTCTCCTCTCTCTCTCTCTCTCTGCCTTGCATTGCATTGAGAGCGCAGTCGCAACGCATCTGATGTAATAATAAAGATAACAGTTCATGTCAACGTCGACTGCGACGCAACGTTGTGCGTAATGTTTTTGTTGTTTTTTTTTTTTTTACACATTCACATTGAATTTTTATTTGGCTTGCCCCCATAAATGTTATGGCCACTTTCGCCTCTCTGCCTTGGCGTTCATTAAGTGTTTACCGCAGCCAGCGAGTTCAAGTTCGTTGCGGTTTATTTTCTTTCAGGGTGGCAAAAAGTACATTCACATGCCAGAATAACAGGGTGAGGCAATGTGGAACGCGTGCTCTTTGTTCAGTTGGTAACTCTTAAACATGAACAACGAGTAATAAACAAAGAGAGCCAGTTTGGATTAAGCCTCTTTTAATGTTAAGGTTCAATGGCAACATGTTGCTAAACATTAGCAACATTTTATTGCAATGTTTCAGCGGTTTTTCTTATGTTAATTTGGAATACATTGGTTAGATTGAGAGGTTCGGCGTGAGCATTAGAATGTGGCTAATGCTAGCAACATGTTGCTATTGAGCTACAACCGGTAACTGAAAGAGAGAGGCCCATCCATAGACACCAGTAGCCGAGCGCATTCGTGTTTTTTACACAGACACGAGCCCAAGTCATGGCTGTGTCACAGAGCATTATTATTAGAGAAAAATATTGTTACGCCTCTCAATTTGTGGCGCTGTTTAGAGATATGACGCATGTAGATACTTTTGAAATGTTGCCAGCGAGTTCGAAATGTTGCTAAGGACTTATAACACATATTGGAACGGAACACGGTGGTTAGAGCGAAACGGACATTGTCTTGACTGTACTCAGAGAGCGACAATAACAAAGAACAGCTGATTAATTGCTCTGTTAAATGGTGGCGACCGAGCAATCGTTCTCTCTGTGGAATCACAGAGCATTATTATTAGAGAAAAATATTGCGAAACCTCTCAATTTGTGGCGCTGTTAAGAGATATCACGCATGTAGATACTTTTGAAATGTTGCCAGCGATTTCAAAATGTTGCTAAGGTCTTATCACACATATAGGAAAACACGGTGGTTAGAGCGAGACGGACATTGTCTTGACTGTACTCAGAGAGCGACAATAACAAAGAACAGCTGATTATTTCGCTGTTAAGTTTGTGGCGACCGAGCAATCGTTATCTCTAATAATAATGCTCTGTGCCGAAGTCATGACTGTGTGAATCGGTGAGCAAAGTAAAACTGGATTTTACAAATGAGTCGGATATCAACTCCCATATCGCATACGATGGAAATGCGAGACTTAACCTAACAAAACTCTCGCAAACGGATCGGGAAAATATAGCTAAATGGAATCATATGTCGTTCAGTTTGTCGCATTGAAAGTTTCATTAATAATAGTCGCAAGAATTAGGGTTAGCGAGCCTTTGACGATATCTTTTACGAGACTTTTTTGATATTTTATACGATTCGGAATATGATATCGCCAAAGAGTCGCTAGAAATAGGATTTGCGGGACTTTTATTTGTTTTAATTCGATACCGTCCCGTCGCAATTCCGACCCTAGTCTATACCGACACGTCCCGATACCGAACCCAAATTTTAAATTTATTACCGTCCCGATCCTGACCTTAGTTAGTCCCGACCTCAATTTTAAATTCAATACCGTCCCGTCCTGATCCGACGATTTTTTAGGGACCCGCGGCAATGCATACCAACTCGAATTTTTTTCAATTGAAGATAGTTTTTATATAGTTTGTAGAAAATATAAGATGAACCTCTGTCTCTGCCACTAATTTTAGGTTTGAAGCAGCGATCGCTATCCGTCTGATCGTTAAATGTTCGACTGGCTAATACTAAAACAGTCATCGAACGTCCGCGTCGCAACCAAAAAAGCAGCGCAATCGTTCAGTCTAAATTTCCCAAGTCTGTGGTTCACCAACACAACCACATTTTTGTGTCCTCTCCATTTAACCGGCCCTGATATAGATTGAACTCTTTACAACCTTGCCTCACCCTGTTATTGCCTCATATTCGCACATATATAGATGCCCATAAATAAACTATTTACCATACACAATCTGCATATATATACATTGAATGGGCAAAGTTCATATACAGAAAAATTTGAAAAATACCAAAGAAAACACTTTCGGAAAATTTGTTATACAGGCCATCTTTCTGCGAACCAATTCCCATACGGTTTCGGTGGTTTTTGCAAATTGTGGTCAAGATTTGACTCAACCAAAAACATTCCAGAAATTATGCATGCTAATTAATGTTGAGGCAAATTTTTTTAACTAGTTCAAAGTAACGAGTCATTAAAATGAACTGATGAACTGTGTCTCAGATTCCCGCAGAACCCAAATTGAAATGCTTCCTTAGGCAGGTTAGAAATATTTCTAAATCTTTGGGACGTCAAAAGATGACTTTAAAATTACTAAAAAATAAAATTTGCATATGATTTCCTACTCAAAGTAAATATTTTAGGGTTTGGGATTCGGGACTCCCTATTCTCTGCCTGCAATTTTGGCAGCAAAGACAGCGTTAAACGTAATGGGTTCGACTTTAAATGCCATATGTTCGATGTTGGATACTAATTTGTACTGAAAACGTTCGCAACCTTAACTGCGCATACGTTTAGTCTAGATTTCTAAAGTCTATGCTCAGAATTAAGACTGGTTTTTGGAGCTAACTGAACCGCTGTTTCAGTTCATTAAAGAGGTTCAGCGATCCAGTTGGTAAATTGGACACTTCGAAAACTGATTCCAGTAGATTTCCCGGTGATTCCCGTGAAGTCCGTACTAGAGATGGACGCGCATATTTACAAAACGCACGTTCAAAAATTTCCAAAACCCGTCACGACAAGCACGACTTTATCTAAATAGATTTAGTTATATTTATATTGTGGCCCTTCGCACTTTTCATACATATGTAAATGTATATTTACCCTTTAAATTTACAACTCATCCATAATGGATATGAAATTTCTAAAACCAGATTCGAGTTCAGCGTGAAAAACTTGTCTAGAATGAATATTTTATTTACCATTATTTCATTTCCTGAGAATAAATTGATTTTTCAACCGTGTCAAAACACTTTCTTTTTTGTTTTTATATTTCAATCTCAGAACCATAGAGAATCAAAATTTAAAAATTTAACTTAGAGAATAATTTTTTTTTAATTGGAAAATGTTGTTTTATTTTCCTTTATCAAAATACTTTCTTGGCTTAATGTCAGGGAGTCAAACCGGATACCGAACCGGAACCGATTAAAACTTAGAACCGGAACCAATATTTTAAATTTTTTGAGAACTGGTATTTAAGAACCATTTTTTTTTTGGAACCGAAATGACTGAAAAGAATCGAAACATTGTACCGGTGCAGTTTCGGTTCTGAGTATTTTTCTTATTCTTATTTTTATTGAACTAGTTAATTTTTTATTTCATATTATTGAACTATAGTTAATTTTTTGAACTAGTTTATTTTTTGTATTTTTCCTTTAAATAAAGTGTTAATGTTAAAATTAGACGTAAAAAAATGAACTAGTTCAATTAATTAGTTTTTTTTTCGAACTAGTTCATTTTTTCCTTTAAATAAATGTGTTAATGTTAAAAATTATGAACGTAAAAATAAAATTAAGAAATGAACTAGTTCAATTAAATGAGTTATAGTGCAAAAAATTAACTTATGTAAGTTCATAAAATGAATTATAGTTCAAAAAATCAACTAGTTCCAAAAAATGAACTAGTGTTAAAAAAGTGAATTATTACACTACATTATAAATTGCTTAAAAGTAACAGCAACTTGTAAAAAAATTTGTATTTGGATTACTTTATTTAAAAAACCAACTTATAAAAATTCTTGCATAAAAAAAGTGATTAGTTAAAAAAATGAACTAGTTCATTTAAATAAATAGTTCATTTGAACTAGTTCATTTTAATAAACAGTTCATTTGAACTAGTTCACAAAATTCAGCATAACTTTAATATTATCGGATCTCAGGGGCATTGACTGTTTGTTTGAAAAACCTTTCCTTCAACTTTTTTTCACCCACAACTGAAACATACTCCTTCATTACTCCTTCATCATCTTTCCCTTCACATTCCACATTTATAATTTTCTACATTTGTCATAGTTTTCAAAACAAAAGTTTCCAATTTATCTTTATAGAAAATGGCCTCACCAGTCGGTGTAGTCGATGGCATCCCGAATGAGACGGCCTGGCTGGAGGATTTGTTGCGTGAGGTGCAATTGGAGCAGTTTCTCGAAAGGATACGCGATGATCTACAGGTGACGCGTCTGCCACACTTTGATTATGTACTGCCCGATGATTTGGAACGTTGTGGACTGGGCAAGCCGGCCATACGACGGCTAATGGAGGCGGTGCGCAAAAAGAAGGCTCATCAGTGGCGTAAAAATATCCTATCCAAGCTAATAGGTGGGGGCAAGCAGCCCTCGTCCAAGAAGCAACAACCAACCTCCTCCACACAGCGGGATGGCCAGGGCAAGGGCACACAACTGACCTGTCTGATACACGAGAAGGACATAACCATGGGTCTCAAATTGGGTGATGGTTCATTTGGTGTGGTACGACGTGGCGAGTGGAGCGCCTCACCGGCGGGCAAAGTTATTCCAGTGGCTGTCAAGGTGCTCAAGGCCGATAATCTTACCCAGCCTGGCATTATAGATGACTTCTTTCGCGAGGTACAGGCCATGCATGCGCTGGATCATTCCAATTTGGTGCGTTTGTATGGTGTGGTGTTGAGTCAACCCATGATGATGATCACCGAGCTGGCGGAGCGTGGCTCACTGTTGGATACCTTGCGTAAACAGTGTCGTCATACATCTCTGACTCACATCTGGAACTGGTCGGTGCAAATTGTAACGGGCATGGCCTATCTGGAGCACAAACGTTTTCTACATCGCGATCTGGCCTGTCGTAATGTGCTGCTGGCGGCGGGAAATAAAATAAAAATTGGTGACTTTGGTCTAATGCGTGCACTGCCCCAGGAGGATGATTGCTATGTGATGTCCGAGCATAAAAAGGTGCCCTTTCCCTGGTGTGCTCCAGAATCTTTAAGATTTCGTCAATTTTCACATGCCTCGGATACCTGGATGTTTGGTGTGACTTTATGGGAAATGTTTAGCTTCGGTGAAGATCCCTGGGTGGGATTGAATGGCTCGCAGATATTACGCAAAATTGATCGTGAGGGTGAACGTTTACATCAACCGGATGCCTGTCCTCCAGATGTGTATGCCATGATGTTGCAGTGCTGGGATAAAACGCCCGCCGAACGACCCACTTTTGCGGCTCTAAAGTGAGTGGGAAAATGAAATTTATTTAATTTTTTATACCCTTAAAATTTTCACCACGATGTTTGTAACGCATAGAAGGAAGCATCTCCGACCCCATAAAGTATATATATTCTGAGTTGATATAGCCATGTCCATCTGTCCGTCCGTCTGTTTCTATGCTATCTCCTCCCTCAGTTTTAAAGCTATCTTGACCAAACTTTGCAAAAAGTCTTTAAATACACATAGGCTGCACATTTTTCGAATCAGGCTGAACGGGGATAAATATAAAATATAGCTGCAAAAAAAAGATTTGGCAAAAAACTTGGCGGGGGGGGATAAATATATAATATAAGTCCCAGAGAAACGATCGGTCAAAAACTAGTTCGTAGTGAGAAAAACTTTTTTGTTTTCCATCGTAACGCCACTTATTGTGGTATTTATTAGTTTTAAATGCTTTCACATAATTCCTGAAAAATTGATCAAAATCGGATGACTATATCATATAGCTGCCATAGAAACGGTGGGTCAAAAAACTTTTCCTCTACGTGAGATAAAAAAAATTTTTTTGTTCTTCCAATAATAAAAATGATAATTAAAATAGAATAATAAAAAAATATTATTTATATAAAAAATCTTTTATTTTTTTCAAAATTTCCCCCAAAAAATTTTAAAATTTTTGCATTTTCATGCGCTCATACCAATTGTCGAAGCACTTTTTCCAATCCGATTGAGACACCTACAAAACATGGTTTTTGAACTCTAAAAACAGCATCTTCTGGCAACGAAAATCGTTGACCACGCATTTTTCCCTTGATGTGCGGAAATAAAAAGAAGTCATTGGGTGCCAAGTCAGGCATGTACGGCGGATGACCCATCAATTCGACGTTTTGGGCGGTCAAAAAGACGCTGGTGTGAGCTGATGTGTGAGAGCTCGTATTGTCATGGTGCACAATGATTTGACTTCTTGTTCGTTTTTCGAATTTCTCCGAAGACTTCACTCAGAATTGACCGTCTTACGTTGCTCAAGCGGAACAGTCGCCACATGACCAGTTTTACAGAAGAAAGAGGCGACCATTTGCTTCGAAGTGCTTCTTCCACGAACGACTTTCGTTGGATTTGGCTCGTCTTCGAATACCCACACGGTAGATTGCTGTCTTCACCTGTGACGATCTTATAAACGTCTTTTGAAACACCGCGATTATATTTTTTCAAAATTTCTTTGCACCAATCCACACGAGCCTTTTTTGTGCGATTGTCAAATTGTGCGGGATCCAACGAGAACAAAACTTTTTTACGCCCAGGTGTTCATGCAATATCGAATGTATGCTGGTGGAAGAAATGCCCAAGGATGCCTCTATCTCACGGTATGTCACATGACGATCTTGCATTATCAGTTCACGCACGAAATCAATGTTTTCTGCCACAACGACTGTTTTTGGACGACCTTTTTCTTCGAGCGAGCGTCGCCGCGATTGAATTTATTAAACCAATTTTTCACAGGATGGTGTTTCAACGCCATACAAAGATTTAAGTTCATCGTTAAACTCTTGTCGTCATAATCCACGTTGAAAGTTGTGAAAAATGATTGCACGAAAATTTTCACGAGTTAATTCCATAAGTTTTTGATTAATCGTTAATCGATATCAAACGTGGTCACACATGAAAGAGTTGTATGGAGCTTTATCGATAAAAGTCCAAACTTTTTTGGGAAAAGGCCAATTGCTCCTAAAATGACTATATCCATTGAAACGGTGGGTCAAAAAACTAGTTCTAGTGAGAAGAACTTATTTGTTTTCCATCGTAGCGTCACCAATCTTGGTATATATTAGTTTTATATGCTTCCACATAATTCCTGAAAAATTTATCAAAATCGGATGAATATAATATATAGCTGCCATAGAAATGGTGGGTTAAGAAACTAGTTCTAGTGAGAAAAACTTTTTTGTGTTCCATCGTAGAGTCTCCAATCTTGGTATATATTAGTTTTATATGTTTTCCACATAATTCAGATAAAATTTATCAAAATCGGATGACTATAGCATATAGCTGCCATTGAAATGGTGGGTCAAAAAATTAGTTCTGGTGAGAAAAACTTTTTAGTTTTCCATCGTAACGTCACCAATCGTGGTATATATTAATTTAATATGCTTCCACATAATTCCTGAAAAATTGATCAAAATCGGATGACTTTATTATATAGGTGCCATATTTTTTGTTTGTTTATTTTTCTAATGTTGTTTTTTTTTTTCAGAGAATATTTGGTGGGCATGTCGCCTCCTTTGATGCGTGCCGCCCGCAGTTATCATGAATCCAAGGGTCTGCAATTGGAAATTGGTGATACCATAGCCATTATAGATGGTCGTCCAGAGTTGAAGCTGATTAAAGGACAAAATCAACGCACCTTTGATATAGGCATCTTTCCCCGAACTTTAATAGATCAGCGTAAAGTGTCAATGGCTAATGGAGATGTGGTGATGCGCAGTAGTGCACATTTTGGCTTTTGCTGGGGTGGAGGAGGAGGAGGAGGCGCGGGTATCAATGGAGACGAACGCCAAAGGAAAGCAGCTTCGCTGGCCGCAGCCTCTTCGCCGGGTCAAAATCATGCCAAGGAACGAAAGTCCACTTCCAGCAAACAATTTGCCTATAACAAACTGGTAAATGAGGCAGGAGGATTACAGAGACGCAATGCGGTAAAGCATAAGGTGGCAGCAGGATCAGCAGGACCACAGCGTCCGCCGCCGCCCCAAATGCAACAGGAGGGCATTTTAATAGACATATCCCCCGAGATGAGACCCTTGGCAGCAGCAGCAGCAGTAGCAGGAGCCGGCGATAGCTCTTCCTTGCAAGTGGATAGCTCTTTTTGTATATTGGATGCACCCATAGATGTGCCCACATTTGAGGAAGTAACCAGTGTAATGCCAAATGCCTCACCCACTTATTACAATGAGCAGCCGCAATTTGATTTTGAAATTAATTCACCTGGACGGCTGCAGCCGCCGCCCTATCAAATGCCGCCCACTTATTCCAATACCATGGAATTTGCCCAAAAGAGGGAACAACAAGCGCCCCGAGATCCCTTTGATACCAGCAGTTTGAGTCTAGAGCTAACCACAACCTCCTCCTCCCCTTCCTCGACTTCAGTTAGAAAAAGTCTCTTTGGTTCCAATAAGGAGAATCTAATGCCCGCCTTGGAAACCGCTGCTTTGAATTTGAATTTAAGTAATCTCAGTCTGGAGCCAGCTAATCCCTTACCTGAATCACAAGTCTTGCTGGATAAATCCTTTATAGCCGAGCTAGAGAAGGATATGTTTAGTGGCAAGTCACAAGAGGATTATCAACGCAATTCCATGCATGTGTATGCCAATAACAAGGTGGAGGTATACAAACAGAATCTCACACCTTTGAAAAATGGCCTAAATGGCTCTCAACACTCCAGTAGTCCCCAGTCAAATGGTGGTGCCTCACCCAAGCAGAATAATGTGGAGGCAGCCGCAGCAACCACACAAAGTGTGGTTAATCGCATTTGGTATGAAAGAGTGGCCCAAACCACGGATTACTATGCCCCACCAGCGCCAGAGGAGACGCCACCACAAGTGGTCTATCAGAATCCACCGGCTGCAGCTGAAACGAATCACTCATTTGTGGCCATTTCCAATCGTGTGGTGGCACCAGCCAAAACTCAAACTTATGCCTCCTCTGCCTCTCTATACGATGCAGTGGCTGCCAGTTCAGCGGGTTCCTCTTACTATGGACAATTGCCCAATGGTCACTATGATGAGGTTACACTAGATGATTATCTCAGGCCACATCGTCCTGCACCCTTGGCTCCGCCTCCACTCTCAGCCCAGCAAATACAGCGACGTCTGGAGAAAATGCGTCAACAGCAGCAACAACAACTTGAAGGAGCCCATCAGCTCTATGCACCCATTCCCTCGGATTATGTGCGCGAACAGGAGAAGCTGCAGCAACTCTTACAAGAGCTGGGCAGCTCTGCCTTGGAACAGGATGTTTTGAATGCTCTCCGAGCAGCCAGTGGGGATACCAGTTTGGCCTTGCGTCACTATAAAATCGATCAGTTATCACGTTTGGGTCTGGCCGGGCGTCCTTTATGCGAACAGGCTCTACAGCAGAGCAACTGGTGTTTGGATCTGGCTGCTGAATTCCTACTCCAGTCCACCAGTGGAGGTTCTTAAAAACAAAAAAAAAAAACTGGGAACGTATTTAGTTTAGCTTTTAGTTGTAATTTTATTTGCTGAATATGTAATGCACTCGATTAAGTGTCTCGAATCTGGAAATACTCCTAGAAAAATGTGGTCCCACGACTGTATATTTTATTATTTTATATAAGTGAAGAATATAAAATAATTTTAACACTGTTATTCACTTGACTGTATATAATTTATATAAAAAAAAAAGAAAATGAAACGAAACGAAATGCCAGAGTAACAAAAGGTATCGAAATTTTAGGCAACTTGAGCCACCAAAACTTCACAAATGCGCAGCTGTCGAATGTATCAGCAAACACCAATTTTAGTTAGTTTTAAAAATTAAATAAATTATATATGTAATTGTTACAAAAAAAAAAAAACAATCGAAGTACATTTATTTAGCTGCTCAAATTCAAATGAACAAAAATCCCTAAAAAATACCTAAAACCGTTAATCCCGTTTTAACAGTGACTCGTTGCTATGTAGATGTAAATAACAAGTAATTCATGTAGATAATGTGTAATATAGCCACAGAGCAAGAGAATTAGAGAAAAATATTGCGACGCCTCTTAATTTGTGGCGCTGTTAAGAGATATGACCAATGTAGATACTTTTGAAATGTTGCCAGCGATTTCAAAATGTTGCTAAGGTCTTATCACACATATAGGAAAACACGGTGGTTAGAGCGAGACGGACATTGTCTTGACTGTACTCAGAGAACAGCTGATTATTTCGCTGTTAAGTTTGTGGCGACCGAGCAATCGTTACCTCTAATAATATTGCTCTGTGATATAGCTTTTTTACAGAGAAAGGTATTCGAAAAATCTATCTGTTTAACGAACCCGAAAAACCAGAACAGTCCAACTTTCATAGAGCGAACCACAAGGGTACAAAAAAAAAATATTTCTTCATACAGAAAATTCGTAATTAAGAATGGTTTTAGAACGGAACGAAATTGCAATGTTTTGAAAATAAATTCGTTATATACCAGGGATGCAAACCGTTTGGAAATAAGGATTGGTTCGTTTCTGTGGTTCACTGTGTTTTTAAACCACTGGTTCGGTTCATAATATGGTTTTGGTTCGGTTAAGTGGTTCAATCCCCAATCCGAATTTCCAAACTTTCTAAAATGAAACTTATCATATTTCCATTTGTTTTTGAAATCTATTTCTTAAAATCCATTTAAATAACTTCAATTTCAAATCTAAATATATGACCTATATAGATAGAAATCAGGTACCGTTCATATAATACATTATTGCCTGGTGAGCTGATCTTATTATAAATGTACCTTATATAAAAAGACGAATTTGAAGGCGGAGACAAAAGGAAGCGTTGTTCTAGTTTCTAAAGGAAAAGAACGCATAATAATCTCCCTATAAACGTAAAATAGAGAACATAAAGGTACTGCAAAGGCTAAATTTAAATTAACGAGGAAACACTACCACTACCTTAGAAAAAATGCTCAATTTTAAGGTACAATATCGTAGTGTTTACATCAATAAGCTCATGGATAAACTTAACCGAACCGTTTTTGTAGGCGGCTTTCGGTTTGGTTCAGCATTTTTTAAAGAACACCGGTTCGGTTCTTGGTTCGGTTTACGAGCTCAAATAAGCGGTTTGGCTCGGTTCGGTTCAGTACCAGTTTGTATCTCTGTTATATACAAAACTTCATTGAACGGAAGTTCGTAATAGAGAAATTTGTCTATAATTAAAGGCTGCAAACCTCCAAAATTTTGAAAGAGGTTCGGTTCGGGGCTTTGAACCCGTGAGGAGTCTTTGGGTTCGGTTCGCGGACCGGATCCTGGAACCCCTGAACCCCAGGTTTTGGTTCGAAACTCGCTTGGACAAAAAATAGTTGTTTTTTTTTCCTTAATTTATGTATAATTCGAATTTGGCGTTCGTATAAGAAATTTTGCAATTCATTTGCAAAGAAATGATTAAGAATACGAGGCTTTTCTTCGTTTAGTAGATTTTTGGAACAATCATCAAACTTAAGTCCAGAGGTCGCAAAAAAAAAACTTTAATCAATCCTGTGTTGTTGAAATAGTCATATTTCGAGCTCTATCAAGTCGTAAATTCCGGGATTAGAAAATCCGTTCGTAAAGGTTCGGTTCAAGGTTCGATTCACAGTAAAGAAAAGTCTGAATTCCGGGTTAGAATATCGTGATTTTTGTATTAATCAGTACTCTTCAATTAATAATAACTGCCGGGAGAATTTTATACATAATTTTAGACAAGCTTAAAGCTGAAAAAAATCTGAAAAAAATTAAAGAAATAAATCCTAAAACCGATTTCGTACCAAGCTTATACCTGACATCGCGTCGGATGGGGTTTGTGCAGTAACTTTTTTCGGTACCTTAAAACGTTGCTATTCAATGTAAGCAGTGTAAGCTGCTGTGTAAGCTTCTAAGAACACCTCCAGCTATACTTTGCATAACATGAAGGGAAATATTGTTTCATAAGGAAAAGGTTTCTGTTAATAAAATATTAGAAGGCATCGCACTTCCAACAATATAGACTGATTAAACAACTCTCAGAAATTGCTGATACTTGTCAAAGTGAGATTTTTCTTCATGAAATTGTAAAATACAACCCTAAGTCATCAGCAGATAGCTTAATAAATATATATTTATATCAATCGACTATAGCGCCAGCTTTTTCAAGTCAAATATGCAAATTATTGGTGATGACACATTTAAAGCTTTGAATATATCGATAAATAATTTAGTATTTTATGACAAATACAAAACTCCTATGAGAAATCTGTAAAAACAAGATTACATTTTTGTTTATAGTTATGTATATTTGTTTTATTTTCCTAAATTTTCAAGAAGTTTAAAATTTCGTTAGTGAAAATCGGCTATTAAACACAGTCAAAATTAATTTGGTATATTTTTTGAAAATGTAACGATATTTGGTGGCAGTATTTTAACGCTAACCACCGCAAGGTCACACTAACTAATGCCATCTCCCTCTAGTTAAAAAAAAATCGCCGAAGGTAAAACAACGCCCGTAAAGCTAGCGGATGGTTTTTCGCACGAAAAAAAAGAGAATTAAAAAACAACAAATAAATGTGTGTGTGTGCGTGTGCGTGTTTTGATGTGGTGTGCAAATGTCGCCCAAAATAATGAAGCATACTAAAGTGCAAGCGCATATTTAAACATAATTTATGAGAAAATTGTGCAACATTTTGAGAGCAAAGCAAATTTGCCAAAACAGAGCAGAGAAAGAGAAAGAGTCCAAGTGCTTGCACTCGGTAAATGTGTGAATGTGAACGCTGGTGCATGGCTGTGTGTGTGTGTGTGGGTGTATGCGAAATTATGTAAAAATAACAACAATAGATGCAAACCCTTGCTGAAAAATTAAACTGGCTATTAAAAATTCCAATTGTCTTCTCGTTAGGAATGCAACTCTCTCAATTACGAAATGCAAGTGTCCCCCTCTCTCTCTCTCTATCTCGCTCGCTCGCTCTCTCTCACTCGTGCGCCGCCGCCGCGGTTGCAGCCAAAATGCAATGAAATTTTCTTGACGTCAGCAGCAACAAAACAGAAACAGAAAATTTTGTTTGCTTTTTTTGGAGTGCTACCTGCCGGCGTTGATGTTTTACCTGTCCCCTTCCCCCCTCTATCCACACACCATTAAAAATAAAATTTCTTTGCTATTGGAAATTGCTCTCTTTCATACAAAATTAAACAAACGCGTCGCGCAACGTTAATAGCAACAACAACAACAACCAGAAAGAAACGAAAACGAAATAAAAAAAATTAATTAACCTTTGCGGGAAACAACTACAACTTCTCATCATCTTCTACTCTTCTTCCTATGCTTCCCCACTTCTACCTTCTGTGGATTACATTATCTTGTGGATTACTATAACAACAACAACAACAACTACAGCAACAGTGGCAAGCGGATCAAGCATAAAACTGGCCGAGTCGGAAAACGCAGCAGCGCAAAACTCCAACAAAATGAGTTGGGGTACTGAGCTATGGGTAAGTTTTTTTTTTTTAGAAAAAAATATTAGAGTTGCCAAAAAAGAGGAAAATTCATTAGTAATTTAGCGTTTTAATAAAGCTTGTTCATATGCGGCTGTCAGCTGCGGTTTTCTTGGGTGATTTCATCCATTTCCTTTCTAAAATTAAAGATAATTATTTTAAGCTCTCTGTCCTACATATATGTTGCGGTTGCGGGTGGGATCCTGATAATGGTATACAATTTTGCACATTTTTTTTTTTGGCTGACTAAACTCAATTATAGCCATAATACTACTCTTATCAGCCTTTTTTGAGATATCTTAAGCAATTGCCCATTTAAAGGGAATTTCCGTTATAGTGTTTTTCCAATGACCCTGTCAGTATTTGCTGAATTATGGATCATTTTTTATCTTGAACCATTTACAAATAACTAAGATTGTTGTTATTACATTTTACTAGCAGAATGTGCACATAAAATGCGAACCTAGACTAGATTTAATGTCAATTTTGTAGTAATATGCAACTACATTAGGTAAGAAAATTACAAAATTTATATAAAAAGTTTTCTCTATTTTTCCCCATTTATTCTGGAACTCTTATAAATCGAAATCAAAAATTGTACGTTTTAAATTTTTTTTTTTTAACTTTCTTTGCCATATCTCGAGTTGGAAACGTTAAATGAAATCAATAAAAGATTTCGATTTCCCAAAAATCTCGTAAAATTTCTCTAAAATCGAGAAATATATAATATATATATAATATAAATCAGAAAATATTAACTTTATAAAAATGTGTTTTTAGTCCAAAAAAATGAAAGATATTGTTGAAACGCATGTTTTCGAAAGTTAAAACTAAAATTTCGTATCCCCTATGCAAACAAAAAAAAGGGTTTCACGCTGAATTCCATTGTTGAAAACTATTGATGACTAAAATCGGCTAAATCGACTGTAAAAAATGTCTAGAAATGGCTGAAATAAAACCCCAAAATAGCTTAAAAAAAGCTAAACATTTTTTGCTTAAACAATTGTTTTTATCAGGGACCGGATATAACAGTAACTTATATTGCACTTTTTTATATGAAAGTTTTGAATTAAGAATTATTTATTGAATTTTATTTCAAAACTCCGAAAATGTCAATTATTTTAGGATTTTTATTTTATTTTATTACTCTGCTCATAAAAATTATTTTTGATTATAAATTTTCTTCACATGATAACAGTTACTGATGACTTTTATTCATAAAAGTCAACAATAAAAATTATTAAGAGACATTTATATTGTCATAATATAAAAGTCATTTGCATATATTGCATTAAACGAGTCATTGAGAACCAAAGCTAACGCATAGAAATATTCATTTCCGACCCCAGAAACTATATATATTTTTGATCAGGACGACGAGCTGAGTTCAATTCCGTCTGTCCGTCCGACCGTCTGTCAGTCTGTCTGTCTGTTTCTACGCAAACTAGTCCTTCAGTTTTAAAGCTATCGAGCTGAAATTTTGCACAGATTCTTCTTTTTGCTGCACGCAACTAATATGTCGGAATCGGCCGGATCGGATGACTATATCTTATAGCTGCCATAGGAACGATCGGTCGGAAAATAAGTCTTAGTGAGAAAAACTTTTTTGTTTTCCATCGTAGCGTCACCAAGCTTAGTATATATTAGTTTTACATGCTTCCACATAATACTGGATAAATTTATCAAAATCAGATGACTATATCATATAGCTGCCATAGAAACGGTCGGTCAGAAAACTACTTCTAGTGAGAGAAACTTTTTTGTTTTCTATCGTAGCGTCTCCAATCTTGGTATATATTAGTTTTATATTCTTTCACATAATTTCGAAAAAATTTATCAAAATCGGATGACTATAGCATATAGCTGTCATTGTACCGATCGGTCGGAAAATGTGTTTTACTAAGAAAAGTTTTTTTATGGTATCAAATTTGTATTATCAATGATTTAAAAATTTTAAATATCTGATATCTATATACTATATATATTTTACCGGTTAAATCAGTTGGAGTAAACTTTTTCAAGTGTATTAAAACTTCGGCACAGTCGAAGTTAGCTTTGCCTTCTCGTTTTTCGATCAGATGAACGACAGTAGAGTTGCCAACCCCCACAATTTGAAAAACACCTCATATCTCCCACAATTTTAAAGATAGATTGTTCGAACCTTCTTTTCATATATTTAAATCATCCTTATTTATCAATCCACCATACACCTTTTCCATTTCAAATTAACGATATTCGAGTTATAAGCAAATCAAATATGTTTGTGTTATCAGTTATATACAAAATGGTACAGAGTATATTACAGTCGGGCTGGACCGACTTTCTTACTTCTTCAGTGTAGACTTGCAGTAGGTGCAATATGCTTTCATTGAATTGTTTTAAATATTTTTTAATGCAGTCCTTATGCTCTGGAATTTCCATCCAGGCATCGCGAATATTTTCCTTTATATTCTTTAGGCATTTTTATTACGATTGTTAATATCAAATATGATGATACATGAGCAAGATATCATATCGTTATTCGATAATTAGAATTGGTATAATTTACAATGAGTATTTTCTTATCAGTGTTAATAGCATGATATTTTATCAGAGATGGTACAAGTTTAAAATAGCTAAAAAAATTAAAAATTCTGGTCTATTTTATAAAAAATGTCAGATTGTCAAAATAGCTAAAAATGGCAAAACCAATTTTCAAAATTGCTAAAATTGCAGGCTCCGGCCAAACTGAAGGGTTTCCTACATAACAAAAGAGCTAGATCTGGCCAGAATTTTAAATTGGTATACAAAAAAAGATAATTTTGTAGCGTTGTGTAATAGGGACAAGAGTGTCCGTTTCATGAATGAAATCAGAAAATAGGTAGTTACGTTTTGTTTTTTATGGTATTTTTATATAGTTCGCTTGTTCAAAGAAAATTAAAAGAACTATAAGAAGAAGTTCATAAAAGTAATGAACTAGGTCATTGAAATGAACTAGATTCTCCAACTCTATTAGAGACACGCTAGAAATTTGAATTCATCCCACAATTTAAAACGCACGCGCTCCTTAATTGAAATGTCGAAATTACCAACTTACAAAAACTATTTTTATTTGATTATTTGTTTGGATTTTTGCATATGCAACGCGCCAAGTTTTTAATGGACAACGCGGTGGCGCATGCTTCCAATTTAATTAAAGTGAAAATTTTATTTGTAAAAATAAATGCAAAGAAAGTTTTTTTTTTTTACTTGACTGGGTTTGGCTATGGTTGGATTTGTGTAGTAGTTTTTGTTATTTTTATATGCAGGCCCCGCAATTGACCCGCTTAGCCAGCCAAGTCGGGCTCCCCCCCCCCCCCCATACAGACCCAACAACAATGATTTTCGCATTATAAAAATAAGTATAATAATATATTTTGTCGTGCCAAATTCAATTAAGGCAATTTTTGCGGTTTGCCACTTTCTAGAGTGGCAAAAAAAAAACTTACTTTATTTTGAAGATTTTTGCGTGCAAATTATTTATGCAAATATTAAAACAGTTACGGCTAGACAATTATTATTAACATTTGTATATTCAATCTATGTATATGAACAAATGACTACCGATTTGGCTGAACAAAGCAGCTGCTTGTTGATTGAGTCATGAAAACTGTGAATGACTGACAAGAGCTGAGCTGAAAGAAACTGGTTTACTGGTAGTTAAACTATATTTTTTAAACACTTGAAAAGTTTATTACCAGACACAAGTTAATTGGGTTAGTTTGGGAATTGGAACAAGATTCTGTTACCGATGTTAAAAATCGTTTCAATTTCTGTTCCATTAATTTAGGAATATTTTTAGTCCTTCAAGTTGAAGCATTTGAATAATTTGGCAATATTTGTCAATTTTCACATAAATCCCAAAAAAAAAATCCTAAAAAAAAACTCCTGCCAATTCATATGTCTGCTTCCTAAACACATATTACTCAACATATTTTTGGCGCCGTCCCGAATCCGTTAAGCACACATGGCTTTGTAAGCTTTAAGCTTAAAACTAACAGCAGGCGACAGACACTATCGAAAATCCGGCAACACCCATAGACAAAAAAAAGTAAAAGAAATGCTAATAGACATTTGCCAGTTGCTGCTGCTGTCTAGACTTGCATTTTTTTTTTTGTCAGTTTTGGCCCGGCAACCGGAGCCTGGCTGCGGAAGCACTTTCCCAGAGTTGCACACACACACACACACATTTTGAGGGTGTGTGCTTCAGGGGCGTTGCACACAAAAACTACCCTCAAATTGTGGAAAAAAAAAATAAAATTAATCCATTGATGGAAAATATATTGAATTCAGCAAAATCATCAAAAATCATAGCAAAACAGCTGAGCCAGGCAAATTTTCAGGTAAAGCTGGCACGCCCTGTCAAACAGCTGTGTCTGTGTGTGTTTGCAAGCCGGAAAAACTGTAAAATCACAATCATACTTAAGTGGCCCCGCCGCCAGTTGGTACGGTGGTCAGCAGCAGCAGCAGAAGAATGTGGTCTCCAAAAAGAACACAAACAACAATAACAGAAAATATGGCTGGAGGGGGCGCGCACGCTTGGCTCTCTCATATGGCAACAATTTACATAAAACCCGCCAAACCAGTTTTTATATATTTTAGTTTCAAGTTTCAACTTGGCCAAGTCATTGGGGAATCAACCGACAACAGAGATTGCGTCGGAATCTGAGTGAGAGAGAGACACAGAGGTAGCCAGAGCAACGTTACAAAAGCGCGTTCTTAAACCATTTGACTTGCCCTTTGGCTTTATGGGCAAACATTCAACATAACTCACAAAACTTTGTTAAATGACCTTTTGATCTTAAGAAAATTACAAACTCGAAAATAGATGTTTTCAATTATTTAACAATTAGTTAACATATAACACATAATCGATGCGATGTGAGGTTTGATTTTTCCTACTTACTAGACTTTGTGTTCTTCAATTTCGTTTTGAAGCATTCATAACTCATTTAAAAAAAAAATTCCCTTTTAAACAAAAAAAAAAATTATTTTAAAAAACATTCACCCCCAAAAAAATAAAAAAAACATTTTTATAAATTAGTGTAACGGAACATGATTGTATTTTTATGCTCACGGAACATTTTGGAAATAAATATATGTTTTCTATCGCCCCCCCCCCATCCCTTCCCTCCTTTTTGGTTTTTTTTCCCCCCATTGCTCCTCAATAAAAAAAATAATTTGTGAGAAATTAACCATTGGGAGATTCACTGACTTTTCAAATTCAACCCACAAATGAACATTGTTCTTGTGACTTATTAATGGTCATTGTGAATGGCATGAGATTTGGTTCATAAATACTTTTGTATCGGTTCAAACTGGTTCGGAATCGGATAATCATTCATCTTCATACTGCAAGTCCACACAGCAAATTTCAAGTTCATAGCTAAATTAATTTCTAACGAATAGCTCCGAACCACTTTTTAAACAGGTTCAACTGGCCCACAACAAATTTTAATTTATAACATATAGTTCTAAAACATTTTTTAAACTGGTTCAATCTGGTTCGAACCCGGTTTTGATTCGGGAATACATCTAACTCCATATTACCAAACTACACACCAAATTTTAAGTTAATAGCTTAAATCATTTCCAAGATATGGCTCTAAGTCCCTTTTGAACTGGGTTAATCTTATTCGGAACCGGTCTTGAAGCAATAAATTTTCTTACTCCATGACTTCAACCTACACACAAAATATAAATTTCCTAGCTTCCGAACCACTTTTTAAACCACTTTTTTGAACTAGTTCAAAACTGGTTTTAATCCGAGAAAATAAATAACTTTGTATTATCAACCCAAACACCAAATTGTAAGTTCCAAGTTGTATAAGTTTCGATATATGGCTATAATCCACTTTTGAACCGGTTCAATCTGGTTCGGAACCGGTCTTGAAGCAGAAAAACGTTTAATTCCATATTAAACTACAAAATTTTCCTAGCTTAAATAATGTCTGAGATATGGGACCAAGCCACTTTTGAACCTCCTTTTTGAACTGGTTCGAAACCAGTTATTATCCGGGAAAATATATAACTTCATATTATTAACCCAAACATCAAATTTTAAGTTAATTTATGAAATATTTTCTGAGATGAGGCTTTTATTAATTTTTAACCGGATTAAATCGTTTCGGAACCGGTCTTGAAACGGTAAAATGTTAACACACCAAATTTCAAGTTTATAGCTTAAATAGTTTCAAAGATATGACTCTGAATTACTCTTTGAACCGGTTTTAAGCCGATTGTAGGTTCTTTACCATCTACGGGCCCACATAAATATTCTCTGAAAATTTTATCCAAATCGGTTTTGCCGTTTAGAACTGAACCAACGGTCCGGTTCATAAACGGTTTTTTTTAAAAAAACTAAATGCGGCTTAGGTTCGGTTCAGTTCAGTGGTTTACGCTTTCTATATTATCAGTACTTTTTCCGGCTCCAAATATCCAAAAATAGGACTCTCCTAAATGAAAAAAAGAAATAAATATAAACGTTGAATTTAAAAATCCCAAATAATCAAAATATAATTATTAACAGGATTATCTTGTAGAGCAGGGATGCTTCAGATACCCTAAGCACCTCGAGAAAATATTAAAGAAGTTATAAAAGTTCTTTAAAAAAATTACTGGAGATATTGTTTAAAATTCACCTTTTTCACGAGTTGGTTGAAGAATTAAGCCCTATAAGGAGTTGGAATTAATGATTACCTCTCGTCAAAGTTATAAACAACAATTTTTGAAGAGAATCAGATATTTCGTAAAATATTTACTGTAACATTTACTTTTGGGGTCTATGGAGCCCTAACTCAACTGGTCAAACATTATTTTTAACATTTTCACTTCACATCGCTTGCTTTTTTATCGACTTTCTAAAACGCAGCACTAAGTGTGGTTTGGTTTGTTTTCCGGCTTGAAGGACCAAAACAACAGAACCTTCCGGAAATCGGCTTTCATTTTTACTTTTAATTGATACCCAATTTTATTTGTGAAAAGACAACTCAGAGTTTACAATTTCGAAATTTTATACCATTTTCTTCCTACTTTTACCACTTGCCATAGCTTACTACTTCCCACCACCCAATCAGCTGTTTAAGCTTAGCCACTTGTCTGAGTTATCTATAATTGAACCTTAAGATATTCCTCTACTCTCATTTGTTTTAGCTCTTTCTCACAAATACATTTACACATTCGCCACATTCAATGCCGTCTCCATCGTCATCAATGTGAAGTGCCAGCTGTTTAATGTGTGTATTTTGTTTTGTTTTGTATTTTTGAAGCACTAAGTAAATAATTTTCATGAAACTCATCTTAATATAATTTTGACCATATAGATAACTTTTCATGACATTGAAAAATCAGCGAGCAGCAACCTTCAAAAACAAAAAAGAAACATTCACCAATTAGCAAAAACCCGAAATTGAATCTACGCGGAATTTAATTGCTTTGAAAAATGGTCTGGCGCAGCTATAAATAAACGCAAATAAACAATTTCAAGTCGTCCAGGGTGTAATTATGTGTGACATAATTTGAAAGCATTTTCTAGCTCCATAAAAAAAAAAAAATAGAACAGAAATCTGTTGCATCATCGTAAAGAACACACATAAATATATATCTTTTCGCAGCAGGTAATTATAAGGGGCGTTGGCAGTCTCTTTCTTTCCCCCCCCCTTGAAGTTGAGATTTCTTATGTGAAAGTGTCCGCCATTATTGAAATTCTAACACACCCCAAAAATATAAGAAAGATTTCTCTCCCCTCAGGCACAATTCCAATTAAGCCAAGGCTAGGTCAAAACCACCCAGAAAAGCATTTAAATTCGATTTTTATTCCCCCCCGAAACAATTTCCACTTGTTTTCGCACCCTATCTTCTGGGCCAACATCTTATCGATTTTCCTATCCTTGTCTAAATCTTGATGGCTGACACAACACTGGGCAATATGTTGCATTAGACATCTATGTACTTGGTACATGTCCTTGGGGAGTTGTGTCCCCTTTTTTTGCTGAATTTTATGGCATCCGGCTTAAATTTAGACGTTTGCCATTTTATGAAGACTTAAGGGATATTTGTCATATAAATTGCGACTTGGAGATCAAAAATGGCCAAAAACGCAATTTAAAATGGCAAAAATCTCACAGCTGTTTACATTATATATTAATTTCTTACTAACTGACTGACTGATTTATTTTTTCACAGGCTAAACGGCTAACCCTTTAGGGCTAAAATTGTGAGAACTTTTGATTATAAAAGAAAACTTGGAAAATTCGTTCGCGAAGTCAACTATTACTCAAACCAAAACTGAACTCGCTGCATAGCTTGCTGCAATTTTGTCTTTTGAGAGTACTGACTTAGAACCGGGAGGTTCTTAAAACAGCTGTATAGTGCCTTGAAACTCTGTCTAAGCGCTCGCTTGCTCTATCTTTCTTAATCCCTCCCTCAGCTTGATTGCAATTCTACACACAAAATTTGTTTTTGAGTGCATTTCAAAATAAACTCATTGCTTATGTCTGTCGTCTGGTGTCTATTGATTTCAGTAGCCTTCAGCCAGTTTACGTTGCATGCATATTAAGCAGCAGCAACAGCAGCAGCAGATACATTTGTATCCATAAGAAACGAATTGGCAAACGAAACGTTTAAAATGCAAATTCCAAACCGTTGAGGTTCAAAATTGTGGCGCCTTTTGCCACCACATATGAGTTTGTACATGGGGGAAAAGCCATTTGGGCCTGCGATAAGCAGCCATTGAGCACACATTTCCTTTACGCTTAATCCACAACTTATCACTGACCAACTTTGTTTTTCTTTGTATTTTTTTTTTCTGAGATAAATAAATACTAAAGAAATATTACAAATAATTCCAGTTGGCAAAACAAAAATCTCAGCCGCTCCCCATTTGGTTATTTCTTTTTTTGCACTCTCAAAATAAATTTGTTTAAACTAAAGTGACTCAGTTTTGTGGCATCTTTCAATGATTCAGCTGGAGAAAATTTGTTTTTGTTTATAGTTTTAAGAATTTATTAAGCATGTCTCGCCTACATTGCCTGCACTTCCTCCTTCCGCTTTATTTATTTTTTATTATATTTTATTTTTGTTCTTTTACAATTTTTCGATGCGTCAGAATTTGTAAGAAACTTATCAGTAAATCCATTGAGTTAGTTGTGTGTGACTAAATGAAATGAACCTGTTGTGCTGGTCATAAACATACACACACACATATAAGCATATATATTTATATGTGTGTGTGTGTTTGTATATGCATTTTGATATAGACAGGTGAACCAGGTTGGTTTTTTTTTATTAAATTTGTTGCTCATTTTATCGCCTAGTACAGGGATTGCTTTTGTGTGTTATCTCTACATTTTTACTCTTTCCAAAAACAAAAAAATAGAAGAAGCAATTTCAAATTTATCAGATGGTTTGTCGGGCTACCAATCTAAAGGGTGTTTTACAGAAATGCATGTTGGTTAAAAACCAACCAAACAGTTCGTAAAAAATATAATAAACCCAGCCACACCTTAAAAAATTCCGAACCGTACCGAAAACCACCACTACTTCAACTAGGAGTACATGAAAAGGTCTTAAGAAAAAAGCAGGGTTCGTAAAATGCACAAAAATTATTTTCAGTCCATGATAAATAACATCAATGTAAAATAAAATATTTTACAGATGGAAAAAATGATTTTTAACACAGTTCTATTGGCGGGCATGTGAATAATTTGAGTTGTGTCAAAAATACTCGTGTTAGTCACATGAAAATTATTTTTTCCTTATATAATTTTTTTATTTTTATTTTTATAATTTTTTTTAATATTTTTTTTTAAATTTTTAAATTTTTTATAATTTTTTATATTTATTTTTTAAAATTTTTTTATTTTTATATTTTTTTATAATTTTTCACTGTATATTTATTTTGCGGTTGTCGAAATACTTTCCGACCCATAAACTATATATATTTGCGGGACGACGAGCGAGTCTTCCTTGTCCGTCGTCCGTCTGTCGTCTGTCCGTCTGTCCGTCGTCCGTCTGTCGTCGTTTCTGCGAACTGTCCCTCGTTTAAAGCTACGAGTGTTTTGAGGTTTCTTTCTGCACGCAACTAAGCGGAACCGGCCGGACGGAGGGTATTCTTGTTAGCTGCTATAGGAACGACGGTCGATAAGTCCGTGAGACTTTTTTATTTTCCACGGCGTCACCAATCGTAGTATAGTTATAGTTCACACAATCGGAAAAAATTTACAAAACGGATGACTATAGTAAGCGCCATAAGGTCGATCAAAAACTACTCAGGAGAAAACTTTGTTTTCCACGTAGCGTCTCCAATCGGTATATCGTTTTATATTTTTTACATAGTTCGAAATTTATTAAAACGGATGACTATAGTAAGCTGCCATAGAACCGACGGTCGGAGTGTACTAAGAAAAGTTTTTTTAATTTTTTTTTAAATATTGAAAAGTTTTATTTTTTCATAATTTTTATTTTTTTTAAATTGTTATAATTTTCATAAAATAATTTTTTCCTTTGGCAAATTTTTTTTTTTTTTCATGTCGTAAAATATTTATTTTTTCAGCTTGTATATTTTACTTTGTATGTAATATCATGCGTGTAAAAAGAAAAATGTGTGTTATTTTACGAACCCTGGAAAAAGAGCACTAAAGAGTGCGGTTCCGGTTCTGATACGTGCCGAATATATGTTTCGGTATTCGGATTTCTATTATTAAGTTGGCTTTTGAGTTCGGCTTACTGATACATAAAAATCACGAAAAAAAAACGTGCTAAAACAGCAAGAGGGACTTTTGATTAAGGCGACAAACCCCTGAATTTCTAAAGAACGTTTGGTACGGGGTTCGAATTTGCGTTAAGCTTAAGGTTCGGTTTGGGGCTGGTCTTTGAACCATCAAATCAAAGTTTTTGTTTCGAATTATGGTTTATAATTTATTTGATCATTTATCATTTGTTTCTCAAATTTCGTTAAATTAAATAAATTTACCGATGAGGCCAATACTATCAATACTTTTCAATTATTTTGACGGTAAAATTGTTTAAAGGTAATTTTTTTACGCCCCTTTCCCAAATATGACCCTTTTTTTGATTGTTCGAACCTTCTAGACATATATTTTAACATCATATACGATCCGAGGAGGGTTGGTTCAGGTTCGGAGTATAGCACTAATTTATACGTTTTCAAAAAGGTTTGGGTTCGGGTATCACAATTCATAAGTTAGTTCATAGAAACCTCAACCGATCCGGTTCTTAGGTGCTCGGTTCTGGACCTGTTTTCTGACTTGCTTTTGATATTTGATGGAATATCTTCAAAAAAAATAAAAATAGTGAAAAATAGTCAAATTATTTCTGTTTCGTGAAGTAAAAGTTTTGTGGTTTGTCGTAAATGTTCATGCAATATTGTTCATTAAAGTGTCCTCTATACAATAGTCAAATTGGTTTTTGCCCGATTTTGCCCGAACCCGAAAAAACGCATTTTTTTCGAACAACTTTGAGCTTGAGCATCAAAAACGACTTTAAGTTTTTTTTTATGTAGAAAATGTATATTGTTTTTCCATGTGTATTTATATGTTTAGTGCGACTATATTTCCTTTTTTTATTTTCACATTTTTGCACGATTCGGCCAGATCGGTTATATGACAGCTATGTAATATAGGAGCCCACACCGAATTAGATTTGGTTGTTGTCTGAGGAGCTTAAAATACGCAAATAATACAAATTTTAGTTCAATTGGTTAAAAAATTGGAGAAAGTCGGCCAGATCGGTTCTTTGGTAGCTATATAAAATGGTGTGGTAAATCGAACCAATTTTGGTAAGACTCTTGGAGTTTTAAATACGTTTTCAAACCTAATTTCAGTTAACTAGTTCAAAAAACAACAAAGTTGGTGCATGTTGTTTAGTTATTTTATATGGCAGCAATATAAAATAATGGTTTAAATTGAGCGAATCTCTGTAAGTGGACTTGGGTGCCCAATATATGATGCATATAAACCAAATGTTGATCCTTTTTTGCTGTATAAGCTTTAAGCGAGCTTCTCTCAATCTAATTTTTAGATGGTTCAACCAATTTGTCGACGATATTTCTTATCACTTTCTCAAAAAATGATGGATCTCTTTCTTAAAAATTTATAGGTCCAATTATAGGTTCTACCAATTTTTCGACGATATTTTTCATCACTTTCTCAAAAATGATTGGTCTCTTAAAAAAATCTATAGGTCCCATTCACAAAATGGGTCTCTTTCTACAACGAATTTTTGTCCCTTTTTAGAGACTAGTCTATGATTGATAAAGCTTGGACTTAGGACCACTTCAGCGAAAAGGGGTTATCAAGAAATTTGTATTGAAATATTGACATATCGAATTTTTTTTTTGATGAATTGCAATATAAGTTTTATGATTTTGCTGAATTGCTATATTCCGGATCCGATTTTTACTAGAGTTAATATCGTAACGGTTAACGTAGTGGCTAACTTGGTTAACATTACGGTTAATTTTTCGGGTTAAATCTCTGAATATAACGATATGATATTTCTTTGGGCAATATAATCAAGAATCAATAATCGATATTTTTATGATGATGTGATACAATTTTTGCCCTCCCAATATTTAAATTATTATACACTACAAACACACACTTACATTTACGCACCATTTGCCTGATTTATCAACTAACCGGTTTTTTTTTTATTTGCCTGATATCAGCTAAGGTTAATAAGTAAATATTTGTTGGACATTAGATACACAATGTGTACAATGTGAAGAGTCGTCGTATATCTTTTTTTTAGAATATTTCTGCTGTTTGCCTTTTGGGAGCTAAAGTCCAACAACAATTAGGATTGGCCATATTAAGTATTTGGGGTGTGGTGAAGCCAGCCAGCAAGACAAAGATTTATTAATGATTTATAAGTATGCTTGCCCCGAAAAATTCCTTTGTGGTTTTACGTTTCATTACAGATTAAGATAAATCAACAGATGTCTATTGTTTGCATATTTGAAAAAAATTATATTAATTAATGACTTTCTGTTGCCTTTTGCCTGGCAACAAGTGGGTTCAATTTTATAATTTTCGCAAATTTGCGTCACAAAATTCGACCACAAATCACTTGAAATTTCCACCCCTTGCCTTAAAGTGGCCAGCGGCATCAGTTGAGGCATCATGGCAATCAGTGCTTTGTTTATGTTCCCCCTAGCATGTGTGCCCTAATGCCAGCTTGTATCACGTTTTAGTCGTTGATTATACCAAACACGTTTCATTATTTACTCTTTTTTTGTGTTGAGTTGATGAAACGCTGCTCTGCTCTCAGTATTTTGAGTCATGCTTATGCTGATTCTGACTCACATAAAATGAGGGGGTGGCCCTGAAACAACCACCCCTAAGAACAACCAGCTGTATGACTCATCGGTCCACAGCTGACTCCAGGTCTTGTGGGAGAGCAAGACCAGCTTGTGGGTGGGTGGGTTGCCTTTACCTTTTGTATTCTCCCCCAACAACAACAACAACATAGCAGCAAACTGTTTGATTATGATGTTTGTTTAATGCTTTCTAAAGTGGAACATCATAGAATGAAAGGGAGTACACTTTAAAAATAGGGAAATTCATTACACCAAAATCCGGGAATGGTTGCTATGCTTCAAATTGAAACCACATAAATAAATAAGCAGCTAAAGATATGGAAAGTATTCTCCAGAAATGATAAATTCATTAAGGATTAATCATAAGTTCTTATTGAAATTTTTTCAGTTTAAAAGGAATGATGAATTTTTCAAGATTTCTTGTTGTATTTTTCTTAAAATATCACCCAATATGTATAAAGAAAAGAACATTCGCAACAGCAAAACCATGGCAAAGGATAGCAGATGGATTTTCTTCAGATACTTTTAACAATTTTTTAACATATTAACGAATGATGGACAAACAAAAATAAGCTACAACAACAACGCTCAATGCTTTGATAAATATGACGATTGGGAATTACAAAAATGTTGGTCTCTGGTTTTGACCAATGAATCGTAAAACACCCCACTCCCTCGAAAGTTTTTATTTTTTTAAGATATGAATAATGTGGTTGGTTGTTAATAAGATAAAAAAAAAATATTATTTTATAAAGGTGGTACAAAAAATAACAGTAAGGCTCTGCAGATATAAACAATATTGGTATACACTGAAAACAATATGCTCATATTCCTACACAACAAATTTAAAGTTTATAGCTTGAGTAGTTTCTGAGATATAACACTGAACCACTTTTGAACCGTTTTAAAATTCAGTATCGCCCCCTCCCGATCCCGATCCGTCCCGATCCCGACCACCAATTTTTCAATTCAATCCCGACCCGATCCCGAAATTTTTTTCGGGAATCCCGAAAATTCCGGTCCCGCGCCCCTTTTAAACCGGCTGTAAACGGCTTTTAAACCGGTTGAGAGACTTGGGACCATATCCTATGACAATTTTCAATATTTATTGGCTTCAAAGTTCGATATGCGTAAAAATAAAAGAATGGGCACCAAAGTCTAAGAGAAGGGCTATGCAGTAAGAAACAATATTGTTATACACTGAGAAAAATATGCTCGTATTCCTTTTATTCACAGGCCAGGCGATTGCTTGAAAAACTATGTTGAAAAATAGTTCAAGGAAGTGTTCAAAAAAAAGTGTGGGCAAAAGATTTGCAAAATAGTGTTGGAAAACAAAGTTCTAAAACAGTGTTGAAATAGAATGTTGGAAAAACAGTGTTGGAAACATCGTTAAAAAACAATGATGAAAAACAGTGTTGAAAAACAACAATGTTGAAAACAGTGTTATAAAATAGTGTTGGAAAACAGTATTTGAAAATAAAGTTTAAAAATAGTCTTGGAAATCAATGTTGGAAAAAAATGGTGAAAAACAGTGTTGGAAAATAATGTTGGGAAACAATGTTTAAAATAGTGTTGGAAAACAATGTTGAAAAGCAGTGTTGTTTATTAGTAGGGATGTCGGATATTTGATAAATATCTATATAGATATTTTTTCGATATTGAATTGACAAAAATCGGGGGAGGGGGGGGTTGATATTATTCGATGTTTGAAAAGAAAATCGGGGGGAGGAAATTTAACTAAAACCCCTTCATATTTTTTACCGGATAAATCAACAGTTTTTTTTGTTTTTACTTAATTTTGAAGTGTATTAAAAACTAAATTCTGTCTGCGATCAAAATCTACAGGTTAGAGCCCCAAAACCAAAAAAAATAGATAAAAAGAATTTCATAAGTTTGACAAAGATATGTATTTCATTTTATTTATTACATTAGATATTGTGGAATCTTATTCAAGAATTTATAGTGAAAGAAGACGCTGAGGTTAAATAAAATCAATAACAAAGAAAACATAAAAAGGAACATAAGACTTTTTTATTTTTTTGTTACCAATAATCGTTAGACAGAGATTTTAGGAAGACGCGTTGAGTTATGTGCTCATCGGTTATTCGACTTCTGTTGTCGGAAACCACATATAAAAATATAGGCGAAGACAAACTTTTCATAGTCGAAGCCAAGTGCTCTAATGGCACCGAGCTTCCTGGTGAAATAGCATATGCCAATGCTTAATCGGAAAGCGCTGGCAATTCGTGTTTCTCTTCCATCAAGAACTTTAAAATATCGCCGAAAATATAACAAAAAAAATTTCGATATACGATATATCGCGTTTGAAAAATATCCGTTATTGATATATAGTTTTATTTGACAAAAATATCCATATTCGATATATCGATATATAATAGAGTTCGAAAACAGTGTAAGAATATAGAAAAAGTTGTATTTTGGTTTAATTGAAATGTCACGGTTGGCCATTGTTTGTTTTTTTTTTTTTTTTTTTTTTTTTTTTATTTTTATTTTTTTTTTATTACCCCCCAAAAAAAAATCATAAAAAAACAAATCAAACCTTAAATTGAGAAATTTAGTCTTTGTTTAAAAAATATAACAGCCGTCTATTGATCTCATCATTTCTTGCTGTGTACTTTGACCGTATGGAATTTGTGACAGCTTTGGCCCTATTCAAAGAGCTTTTTCTGTTTGCCTGCAGCAGGCAAGTTCAAAGGCAGCCCAGTGAGAGGCGGAGAGACACTTTCTTTGTTGTATGATTTTTGGTGTGTGTGTGAGCGTGTGTTTGCCTTTATCATAAAATGTTATGCAAAAAAGAAACGCACAGGGCCATAAAAATGTGAAGGTTGCCTGCCTGCCTGTCTGCCGTACCTCCTTGGGTTTCCTTTTTGGCCTCCGTTGTGCTTCCACTCAACCCAAACAACTGCCACACCCGCAAATACAAATTAGCTTCATTTCCTGTCACATGACATGCCCAAGCTTTAACCCTTCCCGAAATATATGTATTTTTTCAAAAATATATTTTTGGCCATATTTTTTTTATTTTTTTGCAAAGTTTGCAAAAAATTTTTGTTGTTGTTATTTTGCTGGCGTGGGTAATGCGACTCCTCCACATGGTGTGTGCTGTGTTGTGTTGTGTGTGGGGATGCAATGGTAACGGAAATCGTTAAATGCTTCTTGGCGATAAGTAAAACAAAATGTTGCCGCAACATGTTGCCCGAAGCACACACAGGCAATGAACTCCGTTGTACAAATCGATTCTTTTCAGGCACGTAGCCTGCTACTGGGCACGATCCAAATATTTGACTCAACACCCAAACACACAAATGGAAATGGGGTCGCTTTCAATTTTCTGCACAAAAAAAAAAACTTTAAACTGATTCACCAGCTGTGCCTGTCGCGTGCCCCATTGTCGTTGGGGAGAGGCAAATCAAAAGGAGTAGCCTTTTGTCTGCCTTTTGATGTGTTTATGACAAATTCAAATAAAATGCATCAATCATTCAGCCCGCCATAACAACAAAACAAAAAAAACGCATCATAAACTGCTTCTGGTGTTTGTTTTGTAATCGTGAGAAATTGCAGTTGATAGCCATGGGATCATCATCATCATCATCATGGCGGATCATCAACAGTGAAAAGTTCCTCCTGACTAAATTAGGCAGGCCAACAACTTTGTTACTGCCACTCGACGTGGCACATAATAATATATAAACAACAACAACAAAAAAATGAAGAAAAATCCAACTTCAGTTCACTGCCATAAAAAAGTTGCTGCCGCCGCCGGTCTCTGGGCCTCTCCCTGAGGCGACAGAGAAGGCATAAAAGTTGCGCGTTGTTTGGTTGCACTCGAGCAGAGCAGAAGTTGGAGCATTGGCGGAGCAATGCACTCTCCGCCCGGTGCTGCCGCTGTCATTGCTGTGGCAGCCCAACTCTTTGTGCTTCTCGGGGCAGCTGTGCCAACTATTTTGCATCCATTTGAGTGCTTCTATGCTATGTTGTTGTCGCCGTTGCACACACGTACATATGTGTCGTCTGGTGATAATACTATTATGGAATAATGGTAGCAGGCAGCGTTGATTTGACATAGACTTTTTCAAAGTGCTACAAGAACATTGACTTTGCAAATTGAAGAACAATTTATGCAAAAATAAAGTGGAATAGAAAAAAGTGAAGCATTTTTTTATATTTTGTACAGACGTACATACTTTACACGCTCTACGACTGCCAAAAAGAGAAAAAAAAAGTTCAACCAAATTAAAACGTATATATTTATTAGGCCTAACTTACAATCAGATTAAAATTCCATTTCGTTAATACTTCTATAAGATCGTGACGATTTAAGCTGCGTTTAAAAACTCTTTATTTTATGTATTTTAAAATTTAGCTTGATAAACTTTACGGGCGGATAAACCGTTAATTGCAAACTACTGTTAAGCTCAAACGACTTTCGATAAACAATGCAATGTGTGTACACCCAGCCGGCACGTTTGTGAGATCCTTCCCCACAGATTTTACGAATGGTTCCAAGCCCAACGTTGTCTACCGCCTGGTGTACGAACACAATCGGACAGACACGAATTATAGTAACCTTTGTTTTTAGAAGGAAAAGACTCTTAACAATTAGGAAAGGAACAAAATCAGAGTTTCACTAACCGTATTTCTTATTTTTTAAGGAATTTTATGCAAAAGTAAGGAAATTGACCGAAAAAAATAATTGCACCATTTTTCGAAAATGCACTTAAAATTACAAATAGATCATTTCTCAAAGATAATTGTTTATTATAGCTTAGATTATTCTATAAATTTAACATTTAGTTGCGTTGCCTTTGTAGGCAATAATGTCTAGGGGAATCTTGCTCCAGGACTGCTGATTGACTTCCCGTAGTGATCTGGTAATGGTTGGCTTAACAGTAGTAACTGCCTTTTGGAATTAGCCCACAGATTTTCGATGGGATTGAGGTCTGGTAACTCCGCAGGGCACTCCAAATTTTCCCCAGAATTTTTCAGAATCATTCCTTTGCATTCTTCTTGGTTTGCTTGGGGTCATTGTCTTGGTGGAAGACCCATACTAGCGGAATCTCATATCTTCTGCGAAGGTTGGCATCACAGTATTCAAAATATGGACGTATACATGTTGGTCCATTATAGTATTGATCCAATATATTGGAAGATACTCTATAGTAAGAAAAACAATCAAATACCTTAAAAGGATGCCTTTTGCTTCCGCAGATCAACCTTTTGACGCGAAACTGGGACAGTGATCTTTTCTTCGTAGTTTATAGCGTTTCGTATAATTTTATTTGAATTTCGACCAACTTCTCTAACGGAATTCCCATTCAATATAATTTTTTTTTGTGTGATATCGCGATTTTCCGCACTGCAATGTTTCCAAGGCCCCACCTATCGGAGACATTCGAGCTAGAGTTACCAGCTCAACTTAAGTATATTTTGTCCACACTATGGTTAAAATTTTTTATATATTGAATATATATGTTCTCTCGCTCTCAGCCATCGCAAACTAATCTTTTCGTGTTTTCGCCATAAACTATAACTTCTGTACAACTTAACCGATTTTAAAAAGGCATTTACCGGAATCACAGCTAATAAACAGCCCTTTAAATAATTATTGAACTCCTTTTACTTAAGGCTTATCGTTTTTGAGTTAGAAAGTTAGAATTTTCAAAAAATAGATTTTTGTTTTTTGCCTTTTTGGAATAATCATGTTTTTGAGTAAGTTCCCTGAAAATTTTAAACTGATCCTTAAATATTTTCGGATGATGATTGAACTGAGCTACAGAAACATTAGCTTTTTATACACATGACTATCTGACTTCACCAACTCAATCTGTATTCCCAATTTATTAAGATCTCAGCAATGGTACTATCAATTGTCCCCGCTGCCCTCGGTGATCACGAGTTCTCAAAAACGGCTCAACCGATCGATCTAAAATGTTAACACAACTTTTAAACCTCAGGGATTGATCAAAAAAGATTTCTCATAATTATTTCTATTTTTTAAAAACAATTTTTCGAGAAAGTTTTGGTCAAAAAATCATTTTTTTTTTTAAATTAATTAATTAAAATAAACTTTTTGGGGCCCAGCGACTGCGTTTAAAAAAATATTTCTTTAATTTTTGTTTCCAAAGAATTTTGACTTAAAAAAGTTTCCTTGAAATTTCAAAAATTCTTTTTTCCATTTTTGAACACCAAAAATATTGACTTGAAAAATTTAGGAAAACTAAAAGCGGTTGATTTTCGTCTCTGATCACCTCAATACATTAATTTGGCTTTAGTTTGGAAGTTTCAAGCTTAATATAAAGTGTTAAAGTCTTATTTGTAGGTCTATTTATTAGCTTAGATTCAGTATATAACATTTCAAAATCGGTTTAGGGCTTCCGAAGCTATGGCGAAATATGTGAAACCATCAGAAAATTTAGTAAAACTTACATATTAAAATTTGAAGAAATTATTTTAAAAAATTCACTGTATTTTTGGGATTTGTTTTCGCTCAAATATTCTGGAAAATATTAAAATGTGGTTTTGTTTTTAATAATTTTGTACTTGAAATCGAGCTAAAATCGTTCTCATTTAAAAAGAAATAACTGAAATGAGAAAGGGTAAGCGTTCAAAACTTTTGGATTAAAATACAAAATTCACATTTAGATCAGGAAATTCGGTCTTGGTTCAAGAATTTAAATTTTTACCGTGCTTTTGACATAGAAAATTCTTAATCCAAGTATGAATTTTTTTTTTTTTTTTCCGAGGTATGAACTGTTTTCCAAAATAAGGTTAAGAACCAACCGATAAAAAAGAAACCGAATCGATTTGACTCTGATTCAATTTGAATATTTTTTCTTGGGGGGAGAAACTCTATTTTTATAACCTTAATTAATTTGATTACAATACTAACTTTTTTCTTTCTTTCTTTTGTTGCAGGTAAGTTGAATTGCATTAAATTAATTGTGACGTGCCACCCCCTCTCCTTCTCACATGTATAAACAAATTGGTAGAAGGAAGCGTTTAAGTAAGTAGAAAACGACTTGTGCACTGCACTGAGTTTATTTTTATAAGTCAAAAGGCAGGCGCATTTATGTATTTATGTAAACACGGATGATGCTGCTTCTGCTGCTGGTGTTTATGTTAACATTGACTGCCAAAGCGAGGTGAAGAAGTCGATTGTTGATAACACACAAACAACTAACCACCCACCCAGCCCGAAAAGAACTTCTTTGACGCATTTCCCTGGCATTATTTCTTCTTGGTAAACACATTCAGACAGTTGACTTGGCCTGCTGGCTACTTTTACTTTTGTGTGTGTTTTGTTGTGAAGGAAATTGCGTCTGTGCAACGAATTGAAAATGAATCAATTTGTATTTAAAACGCAAATGCGTTCATAATTTTGTGTTTTATGTCGATTTCCGCATATCATTTGCTCACTTTCGGTTTTCATATGCATAAACTTAATGTTTATGCATTCCCTCTCTCTCTCTCTCTTTCTTTGTTAATTAACATTACAAATCATACAACGTCAGAGTTAATTTGCATTTTTTTTTTTGTGATCCATTGTTTTGTTAAACAAATATATGCGCCGCCGCTGCTGCAGTTGTGTGTGCTTTTGTTTGTATTTGGGCATTCTATTGAAGACTCTTTCATAATTTCTAACAACAAGTGCCAAACCGGTTTATCTTTATCTGAACATGAAAGAAAATTTGAATTTCTATTTCAGTTTTATGATTCTTTTTGTTAATTTGCGAAAGTGAAAACGGCTATAGCAAATAAAATGTCATTTGAATGTAAATTTCAAAGATCTAACACTTTACACTGTCTGTTGTTTGCGACTAAATTTACATAAATATTTTCCAAAGAAAGAGAGAGAGAGGGGGAGAATCTTCTTAACGGCTTTTGGAGAACTGCAGTAGAAAAACTTAGCTGTAAATGCAAGTCAAATGAATTCTAAGAAAACGCTTCACTAACGGTTCTATTTAATAGACTTGTTTGTTTTCTTTAAGCACTTTAGACGACATCCGAAGCTAGTGATGAAAGCTACTACATAAATTGTATTGTCTTATATACCAAAAACCAATTGTTTATTTAGATTTTGTTCTGGGAATATGCTTTAGATTTATGTGTTTGAAAATGAATGGGATGAGCTCTTATAACACCTGAACCTATAACCGGGCTTACCTTTTGTATTCTTCAACTCAAACGCATTTTCTACCAGTGAATAAAACCCTAATTGGAACCAGAACAGTTAACTAAAATAATAAACCATTTTAAGGCACGTACCGGTATCAAAACCGGAACCGATATTACAAATTGTTTGAGAACCAAACACCGACCTAAAAATGACCCGAATCCTATACGATTAGGGTCGTTTTTAGGTTGAAAGCTATTTGTAGAACACATGGAATGTGTACACCCAGAAAAAAATGGCATTCTGAATTTAAGTATGTCCGTGATTGAATTTATACCGTTTTGTTCTTAAAATATAAAGATAATTATGAAATTTTTCTTAAAATACGAGTGAATCAATCCTAAAACCTTAAAATATACGAGTAAGAATAGTAATAACGTAACAAAATACATTTTATTTCAAGATAAAGCGACTTTATAATCAAAAATCGAACTAGAAATGATATTTTTGTTCTCCGTTTTGGAAATTCCGAACTAAGTCAGCTTTTGAGATCCTTTGTACTTAAATTTCCACTGTTTAAGTACAGAATTCTTGATTTTTTTCTGAGTGTAGATAAGCTGTTTCTAAAAAATTTGCAAGCTCTTTCTAAATTCAAAAACTTTCTATAGAATGGAAAGGATTTTCACGTAATAGAAAACTTTTTCTCAAATATTAGAGGGATTCCTGAAAGTGATTTGCTTTTGATTTTGATTTGATTTTGATTTCGTCGAACAGCTGTTCACAGCTGCTCCATACAAACTGTGCAGTGTGACCAGAAAACGTAAGGATTTTAAGGTCATACTAATAGATTTAACGAAATCAGCTCCGGGGCTGATTATATCTTAATTTAAACCAAATAAAGCCCTTAAATTTAGTTATATTATTTCTAATTTTAATGGAATATATGGAAAATCGATATTTAGATTTTTTGTTTGTAATTTTTTTTTAAGCGTTTATAGGTCTGTTATACTTTCAGTAGTTTACGACCATATGGAAGGTCATATTGGAAACGTAGTTTTATAGTACGGGTTCCAATCTATCCAAAACGGCAAATAACATTAAGAAGTGCTTATCGAAATTATTCGTCCAAAAATAACAAAAAATCTAGAGCTCGATAAATTTTTTATACGCCATATTCTTAGAACCCAGAATTATAACAAAACGTGCTGATTAAAAAATACACTGAAATACACTATTAAACTACAGCCATCAAATCATAAGAATGTGATAATATACACATTACAAATATTTTGTAATTTCATTACTTTTTTTTTTGTTTTTAAGTTTTTGAATATTGAACAAGTAAGGGCGAAATACCCTGTACACTTGATTTTGTCTGATTTTATACGCATTTAACACTTATATTGATGCTGTTCAAGAAAATATATACTTTTGAACAACTTCATGATACCCTTTTTAAGGGTATAAAAGATATAAAAAGGTACAAAAAGGGATGGTAGCTTATCTGAACCGAAAACCAAAATAAATTTAAAACCGAAATAGAACCTTAAATCGAAATACTTATTCCGGTATGTTCCGGAACCGGTTTTGGTTTATAATCAGGGAATAATACCATAACCGGAACTTTTAACCGAAATAAACCGTTTCAAGCCACGTACCGCTATCGAAACCAATATTAAAATTGTTTTTAGAACCGAAAACCGTTATAATAGGAACCGAAAAAACTGGAACCATACCGAAACGCTTTTACCGGTACCGTTCCGGTTTCTTATAATTTATCTAACTGATATATAATTTTTTCAAATATTTATTTCAGCTGGTAAGAGATCAATATATATATATATAATATTTAAACTAGAAAAATGTTAATCTACATTTTAGAGATAGAATTTCTAAATGACGTCCTCAAATTTGAAAATATTACTCTCAGTTTTAAGAATTTGTTTCCCCTTTGACTATTTTACGACGATAAGGGCCTATTGGAATGTAGCCTTAAATTCTGGTTAAAAACAAACCAAAACTCAAAAGATCTTTAACTTAGCTCTGTTTTTAAAAGGGCATCAGCAAATTTTAGGTTGGATTATTTCGAACCAAAATTAAGATATATTTTAGCTATTATGTTACTGCGATCAAATCATAAACATGAAAAATATTTTCTAATCTAATTAATTTTTTGTATATCTTAAAGCAATTTAATTTTTTGAATATTTGAAAAATTGCGCTTGTACCGGTTTACCGAAATAAAAATTCGGGTACCGTATCGGAACCGAAAACCGAATTAAGTTAATAACCGAAATAGAACCTTTAACCGATATACTCATTTCGGAACGTACCGGATCCGGTACCGGAACCGAAATTCGTTTCGGGATTAATCCCTGATTATAATGCATCCGTAATTCGGGTACCGTATCGGAACCGAAACCCGAAATAAGTTAAAAACCGAAATAGAACCTTTAACCGATATACTCATTTCGGTACGTACCGGATCCGGTACCGGAAGCGAAATTCGTTTCGGGATTAATCCTTGTTTATAATGCATCCGTATTATCAAAAAATGTTCCTAAAACAAATAACCCTCGATAGACCGCTATTTTTTTTAAGTGTTTTGACGGTCATTAGAAAAAAACTTTTTTTTTTATATTTTTATATCTGGAATTTTGGTACTGATCCTAATAAGAACCGATTACGTTTTGAATTAAACGGCTCTGGCTCTTCGGAATTACTAAACTCTGTTTTGTGGAGGAGACTTAGTAATAGCAATGTATGCAATAAAAATTTTTACCTGCGGCGCTCCACTTACTCCTTGGTCGGACCATAAAGTCCTTCCAAGGCCTTTCAATTTTCATGAAATCTTTCAGTGTGCGTTCGATAGGTTCTTAGATATCAAACACAAATAAATTAAAGGAATCTTTTGAAGAACCAAGCTAGTACAACAATAAGCATTAGCTTTTCTCACTAGATTTTTTGTGTGATTTTGTTAAAATCAAAATATGTATAAATCTAAAAATATAAGCCCACCGAAAAGTGGTATCAAGCCTAAAAAGAGAGAGGGACAAAGAGAGAGAGTGGGCAAGCTCTTGGAAAATTTTTCAAAAAGCACTCAACAGAAAATTGCTTTTTTTTCTGCACAAAAAAAATAAAACACATAAAATTCGCCTACGCAAAATGATTCAACATACATGTATTTGTGTGGTACCCATAGACAAATATAAAGAGATGTTAAATTATAGCTTTATGGCATTTGGCAACACTTGTTACGAAATGGCAGAGTTTTCAATTTTCCACCTCGAAAGGCGTTGGTCAGTCAAAGCAAATTTTGAAATTGAACCAGGCCACAAAAAAAAAAACAATGGACATACTCAGACTGACTGGCTCTTTGGGCCAAAAAGAAATATACAAAAAAAAAAAACTCGTTTAGCAGTTGCAAACTTCCATCCATCCATTCATCCATCCTCCTTCGTCTACGTCGGCGTTTAGCGTCGTCAAGCAGCTGGAACCACCACAGCAATCTCCGTCAAAACAATGGCACTCAACCGCGAGCAATTGAAACCAGAATTCAGTTTGGTTTAGATTTTCACTTTTGCGGCTGTTTGATGGACATTTCCCCCCCCGACGACTGACTTACTCTCTAAATTCCTGCCAAATTCGTTTTAATCGCGGCGCCGGTTCGGGCACGTGTGTGCCCAGGCAGATGAGGAGATTTCCACTTTGGCTAGCCAATTTTGTTCATTGTTCTAAGGCAAAGCAGCTGTTCCATTGAATTGCATTTGTTTTTTTTTTTTTTATTGAAAGCATTTGTGAATGGTGCAGACCTGCATTTAGATTGGCCAGATCTCTAAAAATTGACATTGACTTGGACGTCGCGCTTTGTGTACTTGTGTGTTGAAACAATGAAGCGCTTAGATGAGGCGGCGCTTTTGATGTGGGAAATTGATTGGAATTATGAACAAAACTCCAAGCACTTGGCATTTGGTATTTCTTATTGCACATCATTCTATGGAGTCAGACAACAATTCAGAACTAAAAAAATATAAATTTTTTTTTTTACATTTTTGATTTTCAATCTACTTTGCCTCAACTCTTCACTGCGAAGTCCGAAGGTGCCACCGCTTTACGTAGGCATTTTAGTTGATACTGTAAAATAATGTGTGTCAGGGCGAATCGAATAATATACTTACTATCATTATAAAAGAAATAGAAAAAAATAACTATCAAATTTTTCAAAACGGCTTTTTAGTGCTTATTAAGTCAAGAAGAAGTTCCATCCTAAATTGTAGCTTTAGCTTTTTCTTTAGGCTGGGCGTTGATGACAATCTGTTTTATATTTTCACTCTTCCACCATCAGTATAACCGCCAAAAGATATCGGATTTATTCTTGAAAATTTGTCAATTTATTCCAAAAACCCACCCGCAATGAAAAATCTTTCACTTCCTGGTTTCCCAAGTATTCGTTTGGTTTTCCAAGATTAGAAAATAATTTTTTCCATCTAATTGGCCTATACCATACATTCAAACCAAATTTCGCTTAGACCGGCTCGAAAAAAGAGTTTGGCCATGAACCTCCACCCCCCATTTTCCGACCTCGAGGGTGAATTTCGCGAAATGAGAAACCGACTTTAACCGACTCACAAACCGACTTTAAAGTCTTTTGGATGAAAAATTGTTTTTCCCTAAAGAATTGTCTGGCCATTTTTCTTGTGGGCGGATTTTTCAACATTTTACCGTCCTGTGGACGGATATTTCAATAGTATTCATACAAACCGAGTCAATCTGATGAAAAATTGATTTTTCATTGCAGGATTTTTGTGGGCGGATTTTCCAACATTTGAAAATCACATGTGCAATAATTTTGCATACTATCCTTACAAACCGAGTTTTGAAGCCAATCGGATGAAAAATAGTTTTTTTGATAGAGAGTTTTCCGGTCATTTTCCGACTTTCGGCCGGATTTTCCAATATCGGAAAATCTCATGCCTAATTATTTTGTTTACTATCTTTTCAAACCGAGTTTGAAGTTAATCGAATGAAGGATAGTTTTTATTATGAGAAAATTTCCGGTCATTTTCCCTGTGGCGGATTTTCCCTAAATCGGAAAAACAGATGTCCAATTATTTCGTTTACTTTACTAACAAACTGAATTTTAAGTCGATCGGATGAAAAACAGAATTTTTCCCCATGTTAAGTTTTTCCGGAAGTTTTGCAACCCTTGGGGTGGAAAAACCCCGCCTTAGTGCCCACTTTCAACTCATATGGAAACCTCTTTGAAAGTTTCAGCTTTCTATCTCTTACCGTTTACGATCTGCGTGGATTGCCAATGAATCAGTCAGTCAGTGAGGACAAACTCTGTTATATATAGAGAGACAAGCTAATAACGCTATGTTAGCGCCAATAGCTCGAAAAATAGGTGAAAAAAATCGATTTAAAGTCTATCAAATGAGTCAATATTTTATAGATTTTTTTTTAACCTGGGGTGGATTTTTAAAAAATTGATAATTATTTTTCAGTTTATTTACCCAGTAGAGCTTACAAACTGAATTGTGCTTACATTGCCTCAAATACGACTTTTTGCCCATTTTACTACCTTCGGGGTAGATTTTCCCAAATTTAAAATTGTTTATTAATTTATTTTTCCTGTAACCGCATTTTGCGATTTTTATACTTGGATATAAAAATATCCCTTTTCATATCCTTTGGCCATTTTTTTTCTCCATTGAATGCAAAACTAACAATTTAACATTCATTAGTCTAAAATGGAAAAAAAAGGATATAATATCCAGTCCAAATGGATATGGAAAATATCCAATAGTTTATCAAAATATAAACCTTTTTTCTCTGTGCATGTATTCCAAACAAAATTTTATTTAGATCGGGCCAAAAATAACGTTTGTCCTTACCCAAACTGTTTTCAGTTCTTCCAATTAGAATTTTGGCCCTACTAGAACTTAAAAAAAAATTTGTACATAGATGAAGAAAAATACAGAAAGTCTCATTGATGTGATTTTCAAATCATTCTAAAATTATCGGACCCATTTATAATAATAAAAATTTTTCAAACTTTTTTTTTCGATTAGTGTTTTCCTTATTGATAGCGGAATTTTCGATACAATCTCTAATTGAAGAGGTTCACCTTAACGTATTCCTGAAGAAATGATTTTTAATCCTAATCCTATCAGTGGGAAATCTAATTATGATTTCAAATCATTCTATCGGACCCTCTTTTTTGTAATCTATTGATTTCGATATCCATTTCGAGTTTTCGTAATGTTATGTCAGACATAACTTTTTGTTGTTGTTGTTAACATCAGAGACAAGAAAACTCTCTCACGTTCGCTTGGGTCGTGGCGTGCCCAATTTAACCTTTTGAACTGGTCAGAGTCGAGGCATTTCTGTGACGTCAGTTTTTGCAATCAAGTCTCAGCTGGCCGCTGCTGCTGTGCTGCTGCCCCAACATGAGGCCAGTTGTCTGTAGTGACTTTTTGTGTTGTGTTGGATGTTTGTTATTAATTGACTTTTGAGTTGACTTGCGTTTAATTTATGGCGCATACGCCCAGCTGAGATCGGAAGCCAACGCTTAAGGAAGTTGATAAATTTTGTTGTTTTGTTTTTTTTTTTTTTTTGGACCTGCACCTCTTGCACAGTTTTTTTTATGGCTCATAAACCAGAAGAGAATTTTATGAAAATAGCGAAAGTTGTTCTTTTGTTTATTTACTTGGTAAAATTTCTCTCTGTTCCAAGTAGGAATTTGCATTCGCTTGGTCTTTTGTTGCTATTATAATTGCCAACTTGTTTTCCACGAAGCTATCGTGTGTGCATGCAAAATACATATGTGAGAAATTTTAATTACAAGCCAAGAGCAACAACAATTTGTGCCTTGTATACTTACATATAAAGATCTATGTATGCTTGCACGAGGGGAGGTTGATAAGTCCAATTTTAAGCAAGTTTTGAGAGCCATTGAAAAGGAAGACAACCTAAAGAAAATTTTGACCTAAATAATTAAAATAAATAATAAAATAAATAATAAAATAAATAATAAAATAAATAATAAAAAAAAAAAAAAAAAAAAAAAAAAAAAAATAAATAAAAAATATAATACCCAAACCAAACTACGTGGACCTCTCAATAATAATTTTTAAAAAGTGGTTAACTGAATTCTATTGTGGTTGTACCAGTATAAGCGACGGAAAATGTTCAGGTTGTATTAGAAATTGTCGATAAAATTTATGGAATAAAGCGAAAAATTTTTTTACACAAAATATTTTACAGGTGTGTAAAACATTTTCCTCCCCATTTTGTCGGCCTCACTAGAATACACAAACACATGCTGCACAAGCGAACTATCACATACACAACAATACAAATGAAATGGGAAAAAAATAAAAAAATATTTTACACGTCTGTAAAAATTGAATTTTTTTTTTTACTATTTTTATTTAGAATTCCCATTAAGACTTTTCAACACTCTCTAACTGTGAAAGTAGTTTTGGTTTTAAGATATAAGAATAAGAATAAAGCGAAAAATTTTTTTACACAAAATATTTTACAAGTGTGTAAAACATTTTCCTCCCCATTTTTTCGGCCTCAATAGAATACACAAACACATGCTGCACAAGCGAACTATCACATACACAACAATACAAGTGAAATGGGAAAAAAATAAAAAAATATTTTACACGTCTGTAAAAATTTAATTTTTTTTTTTACTATTTTTATTTAGAATTCCCATTAAGACTTTTCAACACTCTCTAACTGTGAAAGTAGTTTTGGTTTTAAAATATTCAAAATAATCAGTAACAATTTGTCATAAAACTTGTTTTATTCACTGACTTATTAAGCTGCCCTCGTATCTTTTCCTCGTTGCATTGCTTAAAAGATTAATGATAAGTTGAGGAGCAGCACCAGGCACAAGCACATGCATAGCGCGCTTCATGATCCCGGCACTGAAAGTAATCGAGAAGAAACTACAACAACAACAACAACAACAACAAGTTGTTGAGAGAACATGAGAAATGTCTTACTTGGAAAATGTTGTGTTCAAAGCTTTTGCTCTAGTTTGGAATAAGAGTTGCATTTTTTGTTGTACTAGCAACGGAAATGCAACAAATTTTTATGACCAAGTTGGGGGAAAAAGCGAAACTTTTGAAAGCCTACAAACATGAGTAGATAATAAGCTATTTATAGTCACTGCTGCTGCTGCTGCTGCATGCTGCTTCATCCAATTGGTTCTTTGTATGTCCGGGCTTGGACCACAACCCATTGCCGCTGCCGCCACCATCTGCATTGCTTAGTTAGGTAGTAGCCAAAGTAGTTCAACCTGTTCGGTGACTTTGGCTTTGGCCAAAAGAATGTGGCTGCGAATTTATAGCTCTTTTTGCTTTTAACTCTACTTCTATGTGCCATCTTTTCAAGTCAGCCTCAAGAGTAACAGCAGCCGGGCTAGAAAAAAAATTAAACTTTCATGGCAAATTACTTGCAAGATTTACGCACAAAAAAAATTGTGTGGAAATATGGTTAGGACACATTAAAATCAACCATGTGATAAGTGTGTTATTCTCAGTAATGGTAGCCTGAAGCAGGATCTTAACCACTGATAAAGTAAGCACGGTCGCCAATTTGGGATTCTTGGCAAAAGTTTACTACAAACTGGTGAAATCGATTTTTATTTACGTTTAAAAAACGATTATTTTATTTAAATTTTTTTTATAATTGAAACTTAAAAATAAATTCTAAGTTACAAATGAATTTTTATAGCAGAGCAACGGAGGCCTTCAGGCTATAATTAGGTTTTATTTTGTTTAATAACTGCCAATTTCTCTGTTCAAATGGTCTCACGACTTTGTTTATAGTCGGCCATGAGCAAATTTAGCCAAAGTTTATATCAAAGATTCTTCAATATACCTTGGGCTATCCATCCGCCATCCACAAGCCCGGATTGTTAAATTGAATCTTAATATAGCCATAAAGTTTCGCTATATAAACGATCTCGAGAGTCTTAAAACCTAAAAATTATTGAAAAATAGTGATAACCCATGATACAAATTTTTACGACTGGCTAAATACGCGGGCCGCTAGGGTTCTTAAAATTCTGTTTAAAATTTTCCTTTCACAAAATTTAGTAAATTATAAAGTGAGCATAAGCTCCGGGAGGTGTGGAATGGAAAGGAGAGTCCTGGACTTTATTGAAGATCTTTGATATACTCAGTTATATGCTTGGCCCGATTACTATAACCGTTATTACCGATACTTCCATCACTCTAGTAAAATCGAATCCGAAATATAGCAGTAAACATAATCTGTTACCGATATCATACCTGTTATTCGTTGTCGGCTTTAAACCGAATAAATACTGTTTCGGATCCAGTTTGTAAACGTAAAAATACTTATCTCAAATTTTCGAAAATTTATATACACGAATTTTTCAGTTTTATTTTCAAAAATTGGCTCTAAACCACTTTTGTACCGGTTCACTCCTGCTCTGTTTTAATCCCGGAAAATATATAACACACGCTCCAAATTTAAAGTTTATTGCTTAAATAAGTCTTGAGATATGGGTTTTATACCACTTTTGAACTAGTTTACTCTGGTTCGTTACTGGTCTCGTAAAAGTTAAATATCTAACTGCATAAAATGTCTATATGACTAAATTTCAAGTTCTCAACAATTTTTGAACCGCTTCTCAGACTTGGACTTGAAAAGTTCATAACAGGAACGGAATATATATAACAGTTATTTTCATAAAACTCTTGCAGAAATAAATCAATGAATATAAGTCTCTGACTGAGTTTTATTTATGAAATAATATTTTCTGAGTAATGAAATAAAAGTCGTTAATGATTGTTATGTTCGGAGAAATGAAACAAAAGACTTTAGTAACTGTTATTTTTTAAATTTGTTACCAATTTTCAACCCCTTACAATACTAAAGAGTACCTACTTTTCAGACAAAAGCGCTTAAACACTTATGGAAATTTTAAAAAGTTTAAGTTACACCTGGTCACACTAAAAGTTTGCAATTATGAAATCTTAAAAACGAATTCAAATAGATTTAGTTCATTAATGGATCAAAATGAGACGCTTAATTAAAAGAAAAAATTATTTAAGGTTTTTAAAGGTAAAAATAATGCATTGCCATTATCATGTTACACAAATAAGTAATGTTTATCTATGGACTAGAGTGGACTAATCCAGTTCATTTTTTAAACGTTTTTCAGACTTTGTTAAGCCTACTTTCTCGTCTGCAAAAAGTGCCTGATCCTCATAATTAAATGCTAGGCCTACCTTTACCTTTGTCTTAATCTACAAGGCTTGTACATTAGGGTGGCTCAATGTGTTTGGGTCAAAAAAATACAATCAAACTTAGTCTAGGTATAATTCTAAGAAAATCGAGCACTCGATTTGGAAGCAGTTTTCTTCAGATGAACACGAAAAGCATTAAGCAATGTTTCATGCTCAAAACATCTTTGTTAAGATCGCAAATTGTATTGGGATTATGGAAATGTATTTCATTTAAAGTTTATTGGAAGTTTTACAAGTGACATTAATAAACATTTGATTTTCATGCTCAAAACATATGATTTTCGCTACGCACGTGTCCTAGAAAATCCAAATTTGTTTCCTCTTTTTGTAAACTTTAATCCTCTACAAAGAGAGAATTCTGTCAGTCTCATTCATTCACTCATTGCAATATTTGTTGATGGCTTTTGTTTTTATTTAATGTTTTTTTATACAGTTTTTTATATACTCACTCGTACATGTACGAGTATATATTGAGCGTCTTCTTCTCGAGCTCTCAATTAAGTTTAATGAGCACATGAGCATTTTCATAATTGGAGCAAATTAACTTGAATGGCGCTTCAAGTTCCAAGAAGAAGAAGAAGATGCCTTCCACTTTGTATATATTGTAGTAGTATATATGGATCACTTTTGTAGGTAGTTACTATAACCGGAAGTGCTCTGTGACTTGTCTGACCAACTTCCCTCTTATTGAATATTTGCGGTTGTGTGCCCCTAATGAGCGACAATTGTTAACTGTGTGGCTTTTTGAGCTCTTCACGTGCACCAGTTTTCGTGTTTGGCACGTTTCGAGGTTACTTGGACAGTTCGCAATCAGCGCGAAAAGCAAAACAAAAATCATAATAATGCGCAACAGACAATACTTCTTGGTCCATTCGGATATCTCTCACGATTTGAAATTCTTGGCTTATCGTCACCCGTGTGGACCCACTTAACTGCCGGCTGGCCAGTTCTGGTCAATTAGTTCGTTTCTCGCTTTCAACATGAACTGCCTGTTTGGCTATTTGAATGCTGTGCGCGGCATTAACTTGGCAACTCTTATGGACCACGAGAATTGGCATGTGGAATTTTGGGTGAGTGTCTGTCGGTCTGTTTGGACAGCAGTAGCTACAAGAACTGCACCGCAGGTGGTGGTGGTGGTGGTTAACTAGATGGCAACGGGCCTCAAACCAGTTTGCAATTAAATGTCGCCGTTTAAATTTGATTTTTTGTTGTTTTTTTTTTGCATAACCAGCAAATGCATTTAATAAGTGTGTGAGTGTGTGTTGGCATTTATAGATGAGATCGTGATTGGGGTGAGAAAAGAAAAATAAAGTGTGAAATTGAGCCAAATAATTACAGTTCTAGAGTGTTAAGTTAATAGAGCTGGCAGCAGAAATACTGTTAAGCCGATATATACAGTATATATGTATGTATATAAACCTTTCGCCATGAAAATTGGTTAGATTAAAGCGCTTTAACTTAAGTAAACGATTTATTGTGTATGACTCTCAGTGAGGAAGGTTTCGAAATACACTTATACATTGTAGGATACATTTGCTCTAGACATATTTTTAAAGTCAAATGTAGTTTATTATTTATTAAAGAAGAGTTGAAATGAAACCAGGAAATAAAACCGAAATAATACCGTTAACAAAAAAAAAAGGGTTGAAATCGCGTCACGGAACCGATATTAAATATTTTTAAAAAGCCGAAAACAGTTTCGTGTATCATTTAAATTTTACTCGTTTTTATGTCTACTTGAAAACACTTTCGAACAGCTTAAAAAGCTGAATGCTTTTAAACAGCGCTGTTATTTATATGAAGTATTGTACAGTACAGATCTTTAAGTTAAAAAAATATATATTCATATGTTATTTTAAAGGAACGCCTATACAACGCCGAATAGTTTGTCAAAAAATGGAAAAAACTCGGTTCTGCATTTCTTCAACAATTATGTTTAGCTCTAGAACCGTCCTTGGGGTACATTTGTACCCCAAGAAACTAAAAACATAAGATTTAAGAACATTCAAACATTATATGAGTCAGAATTTATGTAACACGTACGTTTACGAAATTATTCTATATATATATACAAGACTCTTCCGATATACACTTTTGACACAATTTCTTGAACTTGAATGTGGTGCAAAATTGATTGAGTAAATCGATTTAAAACGATTAATTTCGAGTCCGTCGAGTCCGACCGTGTCCCGATCATGATATCTACCCTACTGGTCATTTAAAAAACATTTTTTTTCTATCAGTATAAATGCCAGTATCGTTTGAACTAGAAAAAGTGGTAAAAATAATAAAATTTTTTTGTTTTAAAAATTTTTTGGTCGGTTTTCCCACTAACATGAAAAAATTTTTTTTAAGATTTTTATTGATACATTTATAAAAATAAAATTCATACCAAATTTTAGATAAATCGGTCGACTAGAACTCGTATATTATGTCAACCGTATCGAAAAAGTAGTTTCGAAAAAAAACGCGTTTTAAGTTTTCATTTAGGCCCAAACCGGCCTGGGTGTGGATTATAAATGACATATAATATTTAAAAAATTCTTTTATTTAAAAAATCTCTTTCTGGAATTTTTTTTTTAATTTTTTTCTCTTCAAATTTGTAGACTAGAATAAAGTGAAAACCGGAACAGGACTGATTTGCTTAACATCCATCAAAATACTATAATAATTGCTTTACGTCTTTGGGGTACAATTGTACCCCGATACAAGTAATTTCCCGGTCAATGCCAAGCCGTTAAATGTGAGTCTTGCTGCTTTCGCTTTTTAGGGCCGATTTCTCATCGTATAGAACTATCTGTCACATAAACTAACAAATAAGGCTGGGTTAACACTGTTCGACCCATGAGGCCATATTTCTATAAAAAGAAAGAGAATAATCACATTTCGAACCATTTTACGATTGTTCTAGATTTTGTTAGTTAAATCACATTTTAAGCGTATGGATTAGTTATTTTCGAGTCTTTTTTTAATTGTACATTAAATTATTCACTTTTTAATCATCAAGAGGACTCAAATAAGACTCATCAAAATTATGGTTTTTTTTAAAATAATCTTCCAAATGCTAAGTGGGAAATAGGCAACTAAATTTTGGACCACCATAGCCTGTTAGGTATAGTATGCATGCCAAATTGGCGATTCTGTGTCCATAGGGGAGGAGAATGGTTTACACTCATACTAGTGAAATGTGACTCTATTTGATCACTTTATGGGTTTTTCATCAATGGTTCTTAAGAAACAAGTAAGAAAGTCGGTCAAGCCCGATTCTAATATATTCCGTACCTGCCAAAGTTTGTATATAACTAATATATTTTATGAGTAAGGCCACCAAAAATGTGTCAGCAATAAAAAGACCGCATACTTTTCAATTAGTTTTTGTCAGTGAAAATATTGAGAAAATAATCTTACACAGAAAAAAAAAACGAGAGCTAAATCCAAGTTAAAAAATAGATTTGATCCCTACCTACGGATTGAAGTTTTAAGTAAGAAAGACTTGGGACAACTCCAGAATTTTTGTATCAATACGAAAAGACTCATTTGAAGTTCTGATCATACTTAAAAAAAATTAAATCCAATAAATTCGGTATGGGTAAATTCGTACTTAAGTCAATGCTTTCGTACTTGGTTTTGAGAAAATCAAGGAACGACCTATTTTTTACATTGTTTAAAATTGATTCTTGTCTGAGTATTTATAATTTTTTTCTGTGTAGTTATTAAAGTGATTTGAAAACATTCGTGAGTCGTGTTTGTTTATGTATGTCCATCTCTAATAAGTATAATGTTTAACTGCTTAGTTGACTACTTCTGTTTTGACCAACCGCTGGCTATGACTAGCTTCTGGCTTCTGGCTTTCTGCCTGTTGCTGCTGCTGAAAGTTAAAGTTCAAATAAACGATGTGGCTCAAGTATTTTTATGATTATACTTCTCTTTGCGTTTGCTAACGGTTCACACACGATATTTTTCTTCTTTTTTTTGTTCATGCTTCCTGTTTATCAGCAAAGCTTCGTGAGCCCATGATCATGTTACTGTCTCAAGATCAGCTTCGTTTGTTTGTGGTGGATTTTCCACATTTTTAACTGTGAAAAGGCGTCACTTAAATTATGCATTTAATCATTCTGCTGCCTGATTGCATATTTACATGTGCAATTAACAAGTTATTTAAGCTTAGACAGCAATTTCTGTGTGGCTATTTTCCAAGAATGAATAATTGGATAAGGGCAGATATTGTTCTTTGACCGACTTAACCTGGATATCGATTGAAAATTGCAAAAGTTATTTAATCGATAGGCAAAAAAAAAACGACAGTGTCGGCAATGGGTTAATGTGCTAATTTTAGGTTCGGTCCTCCTCCTTCTCACTCAACAACAATTGTGTTGACTGCAATACTTAGAAAGAGGCAAACAACATGGAGGGGAAAGAAGGGTTGAGCTTGTGAGACGGAAAAATCGTTACAACAATTTAACTGAAAATGAGCAAATAACAACAAAGTGGCTTATAAATAGCCAGAAAACGGGTCAGGAGTCTTTTGTATTTTCTTTTTTCCCCCCACATTCATTTTCTCTTTTGTGGTTTGGCTGAAAATCAAATGAAATTAGTAGGGAAATTTGTGTTTGGAAAAATAAATAGAAGAGTCAGCTGACTGTTGAATTGCAATTTGTTAATTGCTACGAGGGCTGATTAATAAATAACGTGAAATAAAATTTTTTTTTATGCTGTTGCAATTTGCGAATTGCTTTGAAAGTTGCGAGAGTTGAGTTCAATGAACTCATTTGTGTAATTTAGAAAGAAATGCTTTTACCATACATAAATATGTTGTGCCTCATGATGATTATGACATTTTTATAGTCCAAACAAAGCCGATGCCGCCACCAAACGTTGTCATGCAAAAAAAAACTATAAAAGAGAATAACAAACACAAACACGCAGGAGGGGAGAATGGAGCAATGTCAATTTGCCCAGTCCCAAGGCCCCTTGGTTTTCTGTTGTGTTGTCATCATCTAAATGTCAACTGGGTGCAGCAAACCAACAATGAATCGTCATGCCGGGCGGTCAACTTCATTGTCGATAGCCGCTTCATGTGGTTCGCTTATCAGTTGCTGCACTCGAAGTTGTGGCATTTCTTTTCTTACGCTTGTTTGCGTGCCACGACGTCCGTTGCAGATAAAACGCGTGCTACGCAACTTCCATTGAAAAAGTGTCCATGAGCTGGATTTGGTTTCCATCTTGAATTCATCAACCAACATCATTTTAAATGCACTGCGACAAATTAATTACATTCTGCTCGTCCCAAAATTCTTCTAATTAAACTCGTAGTCATAAGACCTAGTCCGATATCGGTTATCGAATTGAAATATAATCCGACATTTTAACGTTCCTTGACAATTGATGGAAAAAATAAGAAAGTCGTGCTTTGCTTCTCGATCCATTAACATTGGTCCTTCGAGCCGGATAAGACAAAATTTACGATTTGGAATCTAAAGTCTCCCTCAAACCTCAAGAAAGCACTTTTCCCTATCACATTTACATTGGTCCTTCGAGCCGGATAGGTCGAAATTGACGATTTTGGATAAAATCTAGAAGTCTTCCCCTGAAATTCGTCCTTCAAAATAAGCAAAATTTGCTTGGTCTGTACATTTAAATTGTCCCGCTAAACAAAGTCATTTATGGTCAGCCGGATAAGACGAAATTCAGAATTTGGAATCTGAAGTAACCCCCAAACCTCAAGAAGAAACTTTGCGAAAGTCTACCCTATCACATTTACATGGGTCCTTCGAGCCGGATAAGACAAGGTTGACGATCTACAATCTGAAGGCTCCTTCTAACGTCTCTTCTAACCTAATGTCTCCCCTAACCTCAACAAGCAACTTTGCGGAAGTCTACCCTATCACATTTAGATTGGTCCTTCAAGCCGGATAAGATAACCTTAACATTTACGTTGGTCCTTCGAGCCGGATAAGTCCAGATTAACGATGTGGAATCTAAAGTCTCCCCTTAACCTCAACAAGCAACTTTGATGACGTCTACCCCATCACATTTACCTTATTTCTTCAAGCCGGATAGCTCGAAATTGACGATTTGTAATCTCAAGTCTCCCATTAACCTCAACAAGCAACTTTGTGTAAGACTTTCTTTGGACTTTCGAGCCGGATAAGACGAAATTCATGATTTGTAATCTGAAGTCTCTCCCAACCTCAACAAATACTAAAGTCGCCTAACCTCAACAAACAACTTCGATGACGTCTACCTTATCACATTTACATTGGTCTTTCGACCCGGATAAAACGAAATTTCGGATTTGGAATCGGAAGACTCCCCCTAACCTTAACAAGCAACTTTGCGGAAGACTTTCTTTGGACTTTCGAGCCGGATAAGACAAAATTCAAGATTTGGAATCTAAAGTCTGCCCCTAACCTCAACAAGCAGCTTTGCGGAAGTCTTCCCTATCACATTTACCTTGGTCCTTCGAGTAGCCGGATAAGACGAAATTCAAGATTTGGAATCTGAAGTCTGCCCCTAACCTCAACAAAAAGCAACTTTGCGGAAGTCTACCCTATCACATTTACCTTGGTCCTTCGAGCCGGATAAGACAAGGTTGACGATCTGGAATCTGAAGGCTCTCCCTAACCTCAACAAGCAATGCGGAAATCTACCCTAACACATTTACATTGATCCTTCCTTTGAATTTTATATTGGAGTCTATTAAAATTGTGTTTGTTAACGCATAGAAGGAAGTATCTCCGACCCCATAAAGTATATATATTCTTGATCAGCATGACGAGCTGAGTCTATATAGCCATGTCCGTCCGTCTGTTTCTATGCTATCTTCTCCCTCAGTTTTAAAGCTATATTGACCAAATTTTGCCAAAAGTCTTTAAATACACATAGGCTGCACATTTGTCGGAATCGGCCGGATCGGATGACTATATCATATAGCTGCCACAGGAAACATCGGTCCAAAAACTAGTTCTAGTGAGAAAAACTTTTTTGTGTTCCATCGTAGCGTTACCAATCGTGGTATGTATATGTTTTATATGCTTCCACATAATTCTGGAAAAATTTATCAAAATCGGTTGACTATATCATATAGCTGCCATAGGAACGATCGGTCCAAAAACTAGTTCTAGTGAGAAAAACTTTTTTGTTTTCCATCGTAACATCACCAATCGTGGTATATATTAGTTTTATATGCTCATAAACAATTCTGGAAAAATGTATCAAAATCGAATGACTATAGCATATAGCTGCCATATAAACGATCGGTCGGAAAGATAAAAAGTTAGTTTTAGTGAGAAAAACTTTGTTTTAATATTTGTTATCAATCGTAGCGTCTTTAAAAACATGTAAAGAGTATTGCTTCTATCAAAATCGTAATATATTTTCCAGTTAAACGATTTTAGGAGTTTTCTATTTTTTTCCTTTATAATTAAATTAAATTTAGATCTTAAAATTCTATAATTTTTAAATTCCTAGTAAAAAAGGCGACGCAAAGAGTATTCCCCAACTTAAAAAAATACGTTAATAGTTTTATGTACTTACAGATAATGAAAATGTAGGTTTTCTTTCATTCATATTTCACTCTGTTGGTGTCACAGTGTAATTATTTTAGAATACCTTGGGGCGGTGGTCTAAGTCCACCCCATTATTTACTGGCTGAGTAACACAGCCTATGGCTTCCAAAACCGCAGTAACAAAATCGTTTTTAGCCCACCCCGCCGCTGTTGTGCACCTGTTACCCAGTTTTAGTTTTGTTGTTGTTGTTTTTGTTGTTAGCCACTGGCATTGCCAGCGGCAGCTAGTTTCATTAGTCGGTCGTCCAAACTGGGTCTCTTAACCATTAAAACAAAAGCCAAACCAGCGCAAAAAAGGAAGCCAACGTTTCTGGTTGAGTGCACGCCTGCCGACAATTGTAATGCAAACAGGAACCATATTGTACGATCGATGGGAATAATGAGGGTGTGGGGGGAGGGTAGTCAGACGCTATGCTTCAATTGACACCCTCTGCAGTTTTACAGTTGCAGTTAGATAAAAGACAAACATTGTCAGGCCATTTTTGGTAGCCATAATTTTAGATCTGGCTAATAGATTTTCCCTTCACTACAGTTTGCAACACACACACACACACACAACTTGCATAATATTTGATTTGGTGAGGTGAGGCTGCGGTTACAATTGATGAAATTAAAACTATCAGCGAGACTGTGGTCTAGCCAAAAGATTCGATCCTTGATTAGTTAACAAATTAGACGAGGGCTGTGTGATAAGTTAGCTCAGTCTTTCTTAAAAAACTAAACACTACTTACTGGCTTCTATAAATTTTTACTGCTATCTGCCTAGTTGTAAGGTTGACTTTCTTCCTATATTAGAACCTTACCACGAACGATTTTACATTTAATTTAATGAAAATTACAAGAGTTAATCAAATGCTTCTATTTTCTAGCTTAGCTTATCAGAAACTAAAATTTTATTCTCTGAGTCTATTTGAGTGATTGCTTCAAAAGCTAATTTTTCGGCATAGGGCAAAGCAAAATATAAATAAATCATTACTTTAAACTTTGTGCAGTTCATTCTTATTTCATAATTTAGTCTAATTTTCTAAGAAACACAACAAATGTTCCGGTGAAAGTTTATTGCTTAAAAGAGAGAATCAAAATGTAAAACAAAAAAAATACAATGAGTCTATTTCGTAGATCGAAAGGGTATGTTTTCTTTTATGACATAAGTGAGCACTGTAATATGATGCATTAAATAAATTTGAGTTTCTTGTTAGAGAAAATGGGTCATTAAGCAAACTCATTTCTGTATTTATCTATTTCTCATTTCACTGAACTCAATTTAGCGAATTTTATACCCTTGCAGAGGGTATATTAAAATTGTCACGATTTCACACAATTCTGGAAAAATTGATCAAAATCGGATGATTATAGCATTATGGCATAGCTGCCATAGGAACGACGGATTGTAAAACATGTGTTATTTTGAATGTTCAAAGTGTAACGATCGGATTAAAAATTACTTATCTAGTGAGAAAACACGTTACCATCGTAGCGTCACCAGTCGTGGTATATATTAGTTTTATATGCTTCCACACAATTCTGGAAAAATTTATCAAAATCGGATCACTATAGCATAAAGCTGCCATAAGAACGATCGGTCTAAAAACTAGTTCTAGTAAGAAAAACTTTTTTGTTATTAATGGTAGCGTCTTTTAAAAAACTGCAACGGCATTTAAAACATCGGTGAAGCCGATTTCTTTCTTCTTTCTATTTTTTTTTTTTTTTTTTTTTTGATAGAAGACATGATAAGAGTAAATTCACACTTTGGTTCGCTTAAATCGGATGTTGTGACGCAATAATTTTTTAAAGATTAGTTGAGTTGACATGGAATGACCCATATGTGTGTCTCACCCGATTTTAATGATCGATCAATGAAATAGACTCAAAGATTTTTTTATACAAAATAACGTTTATTGTGTTGTTCTGGTTCTTTTTCCAAGAACCTTGAGCCAGTATAACAAAACATTGAAAAAAAACATTTTTAAATCAAAATACGAATGAATATTACAAAATTTAATTTTTTTATTTTGGATTTAATTCTTTATTTAACAAATCAAAAATAATACGTTAGGAACTTTTTTTCTTTTAATATTTTGTTTTTTTTGTGAACCTAAAAAGATGTTAATTTTGTTGATCAATGAAATAGACTCAAGGACTTAAAATTAATATAAACTAGCTATGTAAAATAATCATGTTTAATCTGGTTGGAAATCGCTTGTATGGAACCTGTTTAACACCTGGAAAATATCAAATTCCATATAACCGTAGGTTTAAGTTCATAGCTTAAATAATTCTTCTACTTGGCTCTGAGCCACTATTAAAACGGTTACAAAACTACACAACAAATTATACGCTCCTATAAATTTTTTTTTGAGTCTATTCGAGTGATTGCCTTAAAAGTTAAATTTTAGTATAATTTGTGCAGTTTACTCTTATCTTCTAATTTAGTCTAATGTTTCTATAAAACACAACAAATATGTTGGTGAAAGTTTATTGCATAAAAGAGACAATCAAAATGTAAAACAAAAAACACAATTGAGTCTATTTCAAAGATTTGGGAGGGTAAATTTTCTTTTATGACATTAGTGAGCAGTAAAAAGCGATTTTGAAAAATTCAAGTTTTTTGTGAGTGTAAATGGGTGTTAAATTTTCCATAAACAAAGCTTATTTGTGTGATTTTTTATTTCTCATTTTAGAGATATTTTTGGGGGCTGGATTATTGAAAGTTAAGTTTATCAAAACAGCCCTCGTATTTGCATTGATTACATCTGTATAGAATTATGTTTAGATTATGCTTGCAACACACGCTCTGTCATAGCTGACATTGATAGACGACTATGGAGGTTATTTGGCACTCACAACACAGACACACACCGAGTGCCTCGAGAGATCGCATAGTTAACCTTGACCGCAGCAGCAGCGATCAAATGATTCGCAAGCCGGCTATAAAAGGCAAAATGCAGCATATAAGGAATGAAATTAAATGAATAGCTAGTAGTGGAGGGTTTAAAATTGGCATGACAGGCCACACAGCAGCTACAGCTGCTCTCCAGTCTAAAGATTGAAGCATATGTGTGTGTGTGTTTGCAAGACAACGCATGCCACTGCCAGATGGGCAAAGGGTTAATGACACCGCGGCATACAAAAACCATTTAAATACTGTTTATTATTTATTTAACCCGCAAATGACCAAAAAGATTAATGCCGCAATGTCCAAAAAAAAAAAAAAACCTGGCTAACTAGCCGGGCCAATAAATCATGGCGAAAGTTTTCTCAAACAAACATCGACGCATCGTTGGCATCAAATGTCAACCAAATCCAAAGAAGAAAAGTTATTAGTGAAAAAAAAAACCAATCCCAATCCCTCGTAGCTGCTTTCTCTGTCCATCAGAAAACAATCAACAAAATGTAGCAATAAGAATCGAAAGACAACAACAAAAAACTTGACAAAACAATGACTACAATCAAAACCCATAAAGAAAATTAACAAACGAAAAACAAAACGAAAAAAAATTGCTCTCGAGTAATAATAACAAAAAAAAAAAAAAAAAACCGACAAACTTTTCATGTCGTGTAAATAAAAATCAAGAGTGTTAAATTCGATTGAAGTTTGTCATCGATTTGTTGTTGGGGAAGTGTGGAAGGGCCACAGCTCGAGCTCTCTGACACCGCTTCACTGGGTCAAGATTGAAGACTGAACAGCCACGATTGATTAAATGCCATTCCGTCGATGGTGTATTGTTTCCCCCCTTGTTGTTGTTGTTGATTTTTTTGATTAATTTAATCGTACATTCAATACAATTCGGGAGGGTTTTCATTGCTCATGACATTTGATCAATCTGAAAAACAAAAAAAATATAAACAATGCAATCGCCTTCAAGAGAGAAATGGAGCGGGGAGACTATGACAGAGGAAGTTGAAGCTAAAATTTATGATTAAAAGTATAAGAAAAATAATGAAATGTTTCCATATGATTTCGATCTATGGAATGCATGTTTTTCTAAAGCACCCCAGGCATAGGCTGTGCATACGAATACACACAAACAGCTTTCGGAACTATCCAATGTGAAATGCACAATCATTTTTATACAATTGTCACAATGTTTGTAATGCATAGAAGGAAGCATATCCGACCCCATAAAGTATATATATTCTTGATCAGCATGACGAGCTGAGTTCATTTCCGTCTGTCCGTCTGTTTCTAAGCTGTCTCCTCCCTTAGTTTTAAAGCTATCTTGGCCATACTTTGCAAAAAGTCTTTAAATAAACATAAGCTGCACATTTGTCGGAATCGGCCGGATCGGATGACTATATCATATAGCTGCCATAGGAACGATCGGTCCAAAAACTAGTTCTAGTGAGAAAAACTTTTTGTTTTATCGTAGCGGAGACTAATATGCTGCCTAGAACGATCGGTCAAAAAAGTTAGAAAACTTTTTGTTTTCCATCGTAGCGTCACCAATCGGTAGGTATATTAGTTTTATATGCTTCCACATAATTCTGGAAAAATTTATCAAAATCGGATGACTATAGCATATAGCTGCCATAGGAACGATCGGTCAAAAAATAGTTCTAGTAAGAAAAACTTTTTTGTTTTTCATCGTAGCGTCACCAATCTTGGTATATATTAGTTTTATATGCTTCCACATAATTCTGGAAAAATTTATCAAAATCGGATGACTATAGCATATAGCTGCCATAGGAACGATCGGTCAAAAAACTAGTTCTAGTAAGAAAAACTTTTTTTTTTTCCATCGTAGCGTCACCAATCGTGGTATATATTAGTTTTATATGCTTCACATAATTCTGGAAAAATTTATCAAAATCGGATGACTATAGCATATAGCTGCCATAGGAACGATCGGTCAAAAAATAGTTCTAGTAAGAAAAACTTTTTTGTTTTCCATCGTAGCGTCACCAATCGTGGTATATATT
>JAEIFT010000339.1:0-92500 GCA_018904225.1 Lordiphosa mommai | reverse complement strand
AAAAAAATCATTCGCTATTAATTATAAAAAGCTTTTATTATTTTTCTTCGATAACAATAATAATGACCGATTTTATTTTTATATCGTACAATCGTTTAGGAAGTGACTCATTGACATTTTTGAATAGCCTTCTGATCGTATATGTCTCTTGTAATGAGCCTGCATGTTGCTATGGGGATAACAACAGTTTCCTTATCGGGGTAGAGGTTGGGGTTAGTGCCCTGTATCGCGAGATCGACTGTTTTCAATGTGCAATTGATGTCTCTCTGCCCTAGGACCAAAAGCCGAGCCATCTGTATAAATATTAATCGAGTTATGTTGTGCACTGCAGTACCTAGATTTCACTCTTCTTTAAAAGGGATGAAAACGTGAAGGATAAGTGTTAAAAACGAAGCTTTTTTTCTTGCAAACTATCGCACAATTCTCGTGATGTCTCTTTCATTTGACCGCTTTTAAGAATTAATATAATATTAATAATAATATTTTTTGAAAAATTATTATTTTTATATCGCCCCCTGAAAAACCCCCCGAAACAATTCAAGATCTGAAATCAAATTTTTATTGGGATTAATATACTTGATTTTCAAACAACAAAATCTCCGAAAAATTGTTATGCTTTTTGGAATCGAAAAATCGAGAATAATCATTATGCTTGAATAATACAAATAAAACTCGATATTAAAAATCATCAATGATTTTTAAAATTAAACTCGACATGTAAATTTATATAAAAAAATCGGTCATAATTATTATTATCAAAGAAAAATAATAATAGAAATCGTTAAGTAACTATTTAAACTTCAAAAGTAGAAAAAAAAAATATTAAAAAATTTAAGACTTTCTACGGGGGATGTGTCTTAAAAATCAAAGTTAAAAATGGTATAAAATAATAAAATTTGATAAAAGTGTAAAAACATTTGTTTTGTCAAAAAAATAAGACGAAATAAGTGTTCTGGCTTCCTGTCTTGAATTAAAGTAATGATAGAGCAGTTTTATAATGGGTAATAACTATAACTTCGGAAAATGATTACTACGACAATAATTTAATTTTGATTTAAAGAAACAATGGAGCGACGTGTTTTGTTTTTGTCTTGAACAAAAGTGTGCCTTTTATTGATTTGAAGAACTTACATCTGCTCGAAAACAAAGCTACCTTTTTTCAAGGTGTATTGATTTAAACTTGCTGTTTGCCGGTTTTAAACTAAAAGTTTCGAAGAAGTTTTCAGCAGGACAATGCGACTATTCATACCGCTAAGACCGTTCAATAGCACGGTCCCCAGGCCTAAATATAATCAAAAAGGTATTGGCATATATGGCTTGAAAAGTTATTGAGGATGGGGTGCAGTATGAGAGGGTTTCACAAAAACTCTTTAATAGTGTACAAACCGCTGGTTTAAAATAATAAAGAAAGTGAATTATGTTGAAAGAGCACAGCTCCGAACAAGTTCCTGGGAAAATCATTCTTTGAAGATCTGATTTGTCTCCCAAATTCGTCCCTAGAGGACCTGGCTCTTTTTATCGACTCCTCAAAATGGCTTGTTAAAGATTTTTGTTTATTTTTTCAATATAGGTAAGGAATTATATTACGAATAAATAAATAAATATAAAACAGTTTGAGTGAGCATTGCAAGTGTATTTAAGCTTCGGCACAGTCGAAGTTAGCTTTGCCTTCTCTTTTTTTAGGCAATTCTTCAAGCATTAAGATTTAATTTTTATTTAAACATACCAAATATGAAATTGATTGACATTATGTTCATATTTGTGCTTAACAAACGAGCCAATTAAATATATGTATATATATTTAATGAACAAAAAATAATACTAATTTTGGTTTTTTTTTAACAGTCAAAAAGCCTCACCCATTTGTGGCATGTTTTGTGTTTCTGCAGCTGCTGTCAAGTAACTGAAAATTCCAAACAACACACTCAAAATTCTCATTAATGTAAAACAAAAAAATAAGTTGCCTACAAGAAATAGGCACAAGGTCGTCCACTTGTTGAAGAAATAATGGCTGGCCAGCCGGATTCAATCCTGGCAAAAGTATTTTTTTTTTTTTGCCTAAAAGTAACTGAACTCAACTGACATTAAAAATGGCCTTGGTTAAAACAATGAGACATAATCATAAGAAGAATTTCCAAAGCTGCACCTTGTTTTAGGGAGGGGGAGCACAACCCCCCAACATGTTCTAAATTGCACAACTGAGTGACACCAAACCAAACATGAGCTGACCACGACCTGCCCCACGCAATTGACACGCGACACTGGACAATTGAGTGTTCTCTCTCCCCCCATATATCTTCCCTATGGACAACGGGTGATTTAATATGATTAGGCTTAAGTTACCAGCCCAAGCCCCAAAGCAATTGTTGACGGCGTCGTCGCCGGCGTGGGCTCTCTTCATAATTGTTTAATTTACTTCCACTGTGTTAGTTTTTTTTTTGCTCTGCCAAGGTGTTGGGAACTGTTGCTGGTGGCTATCGGTTTCCCACTGTATGGCCTGATGTTCCCACAATGAGTTGAGAGTTTTGCGGCTGAACTGTGGCCTCTCTGATATTACTTGAAGCTACTGTCTTGTCTTGGTTGTTTTTAATGACTTTATCATTACGCGTCTGGGTTGAAGTTAGAGTTGAAAATGGTCTCCTCTTCCCACACCTTATAACAACTAGACCACAAAAAGATGTATTAAATATGCAATGAAGTATGCGTGGGCAGTTTGATAAGTCAGAGATTTTTTTAATTTTTGCAAATGGTTGAAATAAATATTTTTAATGTTTTACAAATTCTAAGCCAAATTAAATTTTTTTGTAAAAAATATATCACTGACTTATGCAACTGCCCTCGTATATGGAGTGAAATCTTTGCGTGGCAAAATGAAAAGTCTCGTGTTAATGCAAATGCTTCTGCCTTGGCCTTGCCTTGTTATATTTTTCTTTCTATGTGTATTTAAAGCAAGTTTCACTAATTTCGATTTTCTTTTTATTTTTATTTCTTTTTTGCAGGCGCTTAGTGAAAAATTACCAGCCCAAAAAGAAGGAGGAGGAAGACAATGAGTAAGCATAAATAATAATAATACCTTGATATATAAAATACATTTTGGTTTTAGCTAACTTGAAACTAGCTCAATGTGTGGTCTGAGAATCTTAGCATTTTAATTACTTACCACTGACATCATAATCCGCAAATAGAGAAGCAAATTGGCATGTGTGTAATATGACAATGAAGCCATAGCCATAGCCCTACTCTCCGTTTGGTTGGTAATGAAATGCCAAGCGACTCCATAAATGTATGCATAGGCTCTGGACTTGAGCCATATTGAGACTGAGTCGCGTGGGCGCCCATTCAATGCGCGTCACAAAAGCGCGTGTCCAAGTCAGTCAATAAGAGGAACCATAAATTCAAGTACATACATACACGTAGTACCTCAGGCGCGAAAAGTCGTGGGCTTATATCAAAATTGATTCACAATGTTTTGTTTTTTTTGTTTCTGTCTTACAGATTTACATCCATGCAAGCGTTTCGCAATCTGCTTAAAGAAGTGGGCGATTTGGCGGGACAACGTGAAATAGTATCAGAGACCCTGCAGCAACAGATTATACAGGGCGTAACGTTGCTATCAAAAACATTGCGTGAAGATCGCAAGGTAAGTGGAAGGAGAAGGGGAAGAGTAGATTAGAAATATGCTAAAAAATATCGTAACTTTATCGAGATGTATAGTATCTAGGACGAGTGAACAGCTAATATTCAGCTTCAAGAGCTGTAAATAATTTTGATACAATGGCCGTGTTCAGCAGAAGAACTTAATCCCTGATCAATGATATATTTCTTGGTAATTCGAGTAGCCTACTTTTTCTCTTGTATTTAATATGATACTTACATGATGCTTTTCCAAATGTCAATTTATCAAGACCCCCTAAAATAATGCCTAAATAATAAGGACAGTTTTATTAAGCTGATCAGTGATCAAGTGTCTCTGCTGAACGCGCCCAATGATTTTAAGGTAGTGCAATTGGTAGTGCTGCGGGTAAGAACACAAAAACCAGGGCCGCGCAGTCATTGGCCGTGTTCTAGCAGAAGAACTTGATATATGAACCTGATCAATGATATATTTCTTGGTAATTTACGTAGCCTACTTTTCCTCTTGTATTTAATATGATATTTACATGGTCATGTTAACAATACCCCCAAAAGTATGCTAACTAATAAGAGCAGTTTTGTTAATCTGATCAGTGATCAAGTGTTTCTGCTGAACGCACCCATTGGGCGTTCTTTTGCTGAACACGGCCATTAATTACATTATCGATCAAAATATCCTGCTTGAAGATGAAATTAAAAACCATTATGATGTCCGTTTACCGATTACAAATAACATGGCAAGGCATTGAGTCACCTTCTATTTTTTACCTCAAGATTCTTATTATTCTACAACGATCATTTATTTAAAAGCTTGCCTAAAGTGATGTGGTTTTTTCGATATTTTTGATCGTTGATGTCGAAGAAAAAACACTTGCTATAGAATCGATAATCTTGCATCTCCCCAATCGTTTTTGTAATATGAAAAATTTTAATTTAATTTTCTTGTACATGTAAAAAAATCCCCTATTCAAATTGTACGAAAAATTTTATTATCTACCCATGTAGATACTAGAGCTTACGTAAAAAAATCTTCATGAGAGCGTAGGTTAAGGACAAGCCGGTACATGATATCATACCTTTAAAAGTCTGGGGAAATAACATTCCGGTCAGATTTAGTGAAGAACCGAGACCTGCTTTAAGAGTTGGGATTCAAAGAATCACGGGCAATATAAGTATTAAAATGTTTTTTTCGGTCTGCAGTACATTTAAAGATCCGGAAAAGTTCTTTCCGGACCGATTAAAGGACAATCCGGGACATTATCATCGGTCGATCCCAGATCAGAAATGGGTTTTTGTAATTTTTTCGTTGGGCCACCTTATATTTTTTGCGTCAAGGTTCATATTATTCTACAACGATTAGAGGTATACAAAAAATACACCTTTACAATCGAAATATTGTTATAAAGTAATAAAATACATCGTATCTTCCATTTATCGTAAATTATTCTGCACTAAGCCATAAGATTGGTTTATCATCACACCGCCATGAGGCACCGAACCCTTTAAAGAATTCTCTAGAAGTTGTATAGAGGACAGATATTACGTGTCTATCTTTCACTTCTTCTGTTTTGGTCCCGTCTTAAGTCAACGGAGACAGAAGTTCGTTGACTTCCATTTTCTTAATTGACGTCTCAGACTTTTTAGGTTTTTTGTGTTTCGCAAGACATCGAAACAACATCGAAAAATATCGATATCGATATTTTTCAAATATTCGGCATTCCTACTTCCGACCCAAAAAGTACTCAATTCTCATACGATTTGGGCCGTTTTTGGATCTGAAGCGATTTATAGAACAATGGGAACGATTATCTGAGTCCGAACAAGTGTATACCCAGATTGTTCTATTGGTTAAATAAATGGAAAAATAATTCACAATTTTGGAAAATTGGAATTGGGTGCTAAAAAAATTTTTGTTACGATCTGTATGAAATTTGGTTTGTTACCTTAATGGGTCAAATATGTGAAAAATAGTTTTAAAATTTTAGAAAATCCAACACCAACGTCGGAAAATGTATTTTTAACCCGATCAATGTAAAACTTGGTTTCTAAGCACATCAATCCGAATAAGTGAAAATATAATTCTTCAATATGTTAAACTTTGCCTCCAAAGTTGGAAAACGGGTAAAAGTCAATCTTTTTTTTTAAAACCGATCTGTATGAGATCGATTTAAAAGCTCAGTGGGCCAAATAAATGAAAAGAATATTTTTTCCTTTGGGAAAATCCAACCCCAAGGTCGGAAAATGAGTGGCAGGACGGGTTTAAGGCCAATGGTTTATGTAAGCCGATCTGAATGAAAGTTCAATCCATATGAAATTCGCGCTTTAAAAAAAAATAAAAATATTATCTTATATTGGAAAACCCATCACCAAGGTCGAAAAGGATAATTGGGTTTCGGGAGAAATAAATGGATAAATAATTTTAAATTTGGGAAAATCCACTCCCCAGGACGGAAAGGTCTAAAAAAAAACAATGCGTCTGATTTGATTTCGTTTTCGGATTTGTTTTTGACATTATTTACGACATTATCTAATTTTTTTGTTTTTGTACCCCCAGAAATGCCTTAGCGATGGTGCAATGCTGCAACAGAACCTCACCACACAACTCTCCTCACTGGATCGCGCCAAGCGTAACTATGAGAAAGCCTATCGGGATTCAGAAAAGGCTGTGGATAACTACAAAAAAGCCGATATGGATCTCAATCTAAGTCGTGCTGAGGTGGAACGTTATAAGAACATTATGACATCAAAGATACAACAATCGGACGATGCCAAAAATGAATACGCCAATCAATTGCAAAAGACCAACAATCTGCAGCAACAGCATTTCAGCATACTCCTGCCCACAGTATTTAATCGACTGCAGGAGTTGGATGAGAAGCGTACACGTGGCATACGTGAGTTTATTATTGGTGCCGCCGATGTGGAATCATCAGTGGCGCCCATTATAGCCCGCTGTATGGAGGGTATTGTAAAGGCGGGCGAATCGATCAACGAGAAGGAGGATTCATTTAAAGTCATAGAGAGGTTGGAAGGAATTATAATTTTGTGGTTTTAAGAAATATATAACTAATTTCTGTTTTTTTTTTCTACTGCTTAGATACCAATCGGGTTTTACACCACCAATAGATATACCCTTTGAGGATTTATCCAAGATGGATCCAGATGCTATACAGGATTCTCACTACAGTAATTCCACCTCGCATCACTTAACCATGAAGGGCACCATTAGTGCGAATAAGATCAAGAAACGAGTGGGCATTTTTAATTTATTCGGCAGCAATAAGGTAAGAGAACACTTGTCCAATTTCCAAATCAAAGCACTCTCGCCTCTTGAGTTAAAAAGCTTCTTGTGTTAAAGTTTTAAGGTCTGATTTTAAGTCGTAGGTCTCTGTTATTCGTTTTAGTTTTTTTGACTCATATTGTGTCTCTTCTTCTTCTGTTCTATTTCATTTCAACTTTTAATACATTTAATTTTAAAAAAAAATTTAAATTGGATCACACTTTGCTGTAAGTACCAAGTGTCCCAGACTTTAGGATGTGTTTTTTTATGTTGTGTTTACATAAATCCCATTTATACATACCTCACTCCTCTCTCCCATCAAATAATTATATTGTTGCTAAATGTTTAAGAATTGGCTGGCTTTTAAGCTTATTTTTCCTCTCACATTTAAAATATTAATTTCTTTTTTATGCATATTTATGTTTTTCCCTCAAAAAAATGCTTTTACTTACACAAACACACACACACGGAAACACACAAAAAACTTTAATCAAATCGAAAATATATTAAAAATCAAATACTAAATCAATTTGCTGCCAAAATAGCAAAGGCAGATAATTGAGGCCTGTATCACCATGAAGGTATGACAACTATTCTCCCCCCTCTTGCCCTACTAAACTAACTAACTAACTATTTCTAACTAAGCCTAAGCTAAATAAACAAGTAACCAACCACACACTCTGGTATCTGCTACTAATCACAAATTTTGCACCAACTCTAGCATATCATTTTCATTAATTTCATTAACATATAATTATACATAATAAACTGAGCAAAACTTTCACTTTAAGCACGTAACTAAATGCTCAACTTATTCTTAGCTTAAATAATGTATATTTAAGAGAAAGAAGAAACAAATTACAAATAATTGGGGTGTTTACGGTCGGTTGTGTAGAAATGTAACAGCTTGTAGACGGCAACCTAGCATATGTATGCATATTTTCCCCCAGGGTTTAATACTTTTGGTTCCGGTACCGATTCCATTGCCTTCTGAAATAAGTTAATTCCTTTTTTATTTTTTAAGTTATTTTGGCTCTAATAAGGTTCGAAGATTTTTATTTCGTTATACAAGCTTACATATTTTTCCATGTTAGATATCCGAAATATTATTGTTATTGGATGTTACGAAAAAGCATCATTCGAAAACACGTTACAATTTCTGGATTAAGATTTGACCTTTAAAAATCTGAGAAAGTATCTTTCCGGACAGATTTAAAGAAAGTACTGGATAGCGTTGAGATTCGGCGGAAATACGGGCCATTCAAAAACAGAAATTAGTTTTTGACATTTTTTCGGAGTGCTGTACCTTTAAAGACCCAGAAAAAGTACTTTCCGGACAGATTTAAGGAAAATTCTGAATATTATAATTAATGACGTGCTTTATGCGTTGAAATTCGGCGAAAAAACGGGCCATCCAAAAAAAAACATCTAGTTTTTGACATTTTTTCGTACGTTTAAAAATTCGGAAAAGTTACTTTCCGGACAGATTAAAGAAAAATTCTGGATATTATCCTTAAGGACGTGCTTTAAGCGCTGAGATTCGGCGGAAAAACGGCACATCCAAAATCAGAAATTAGTTTTTGCCATTTTTTCGGAGTCCTATATCTTTAAAAAAAAGAAAATTTAACTTTCCCGACAGATTTCAGGATAATTTTGGATATTATCCTTAAGGACGTGCTTTAAAGGTTGTGATTCGGTGGAAATACGGCCCTTTCAAAAACAGAAACTAGTTTTTGCCATTTTTTCGGAGTGCTGTATCTTTAAAAAACCGAAAAAGTAACTTTCCCCAACAGATTTAAGGAAAATTCTGGATACTTTTCTTAAGGACGTGCTTTAAGGGTTAAAATTCGATGGAAATACGGCCCTTTCAAAAACCGAAATTAGTTTTGGACATTTTTTCGGAGTGCTGTACCTTTCAAGATAAAGAAAAGTACTTTCCGTACAGATTTAAGGAAAATCCTAAATTCCGTACAGATTTAAGGAAAATCCTGAATTTTATCCTTAAGGACGTGCTTTAAGCGTTGAAATTCGGCGGAAAAACGGAACATCCAAAAACAACTAGTTTTTGCCATTTTTTCGGAGTGCTCTACCTTTAAAAAAAAAACCGGAAAAAAACTTTTCGAACAGATTTAAGGAAAATTTTGGATATCATTCTTAAGGACGTGCTTTAAGGGTTGAGATTCGGCGGAAATACGGTGGATTCAAAAACAGAAATAAGTTTTTGACATTTTTTCGGAGAGCTGTACCTTTAAAAAGGCAGGAAAAAAACTTTCGAACAGTTTTAAGAAAAATTCTGGATAATTTTCTTAAGAACGTGCTTTAAGGGTTGAGATTCGGCGGAAATGCGGTGGATTCAAAAACAGAAATCAGTTTTTGAAATTTTTTCGGAGTGCTGTACGTTTAAAAATCCAGAAAAAGTACTTTCCGGGTATACTTAAGAAAAATTCGGGACATTATCATTAAAGGACAAGCTTTAAGGGTTAAGATAAGGCGGAATAACGGGCAATCCAAGAACAGAAATAGTTTTTTGTTATTTTTCCGGAATGTCATACCTTATAAAATCTGGGAAAATAACTATTCAGATTTAATTTTCAAGAAGAACCGGGATATTATCCTGAAGGATTTATTTTAAGGGTTGGGATTCAGCGGAATCACGAGCAATCCAAGAAAACAAATGTATTTTTGGCATTGTTTTCGGACTGCAGTACCTTTAAAGATCCGAAAAATATACCTTCCGGACAGATATAAGGTCAATCCGGGTCATTATTATTATCATGAATTGAGATTCGGCGTAACTACGGTCGATCTAAGATCAGAAATGGAATTTCTGGAATTTTTGGAGATTTTTCCTAGTGACATACCTTTAAAAATACGTAAAAATAAACTTTTCGGACAGATTTAGAAAATATGTTAAACTAGAGGTGGGCGCATGTCGTGTTTTTCTTCGCACGAATTCGAATACAATTTCATGATTAGAAATCCAAAAAATCAAGGGTACAGGATATTTTGTAGTCGATTTGCTTGACTGCAGCGCTCTTACTTGTTTTACTTAGATCAAAGTAATTTTGTACTCAGCCAAGCGTGAACACCTTAAATAAATATAATATAAAAAAAATTATCAATTACACTAAAAAACTTTAACTAGTTTAAATAGTTAGTTAGCAACATGCTGAAGCAGCTCTCACTCACAGATTTTGTTTAATTGATTTAATATTTATGATTTGCCTACAGTGGATTATGTTAAGTCCACATTAAAATGTATATTGACATGATTTGATTTGCTTTAATTGGTTTTCATTTTCATCATTCAGTTATAAACTCATAATTTTTTTAACACTTAATTTGAAGAACCTGTTTGAAAAACTGGTTTGTCTAAGACCCAGTTGTTGCCATAAACGGGGCATTAGGTTAGTTCTATATATTTATTTGCATTTTATGTTTTTTTTTTATCTATGTTGTTGTTGTTGTTTTTCTTTGTTCCTTTCTCTAATCACTGCGTCTCGCGTTAAGCTGCTACTTGTCTTGTCTTGTATTGTATTTCTATTCATTGTCTTTGATAATTTACAAAATCAACAAAATTTAATCATCTCTCATTGAACCTCATACTTATAGAACTCCCTCACGGCGGATGGACAAAAGGAGGACTTTAGCGATTTGCCGCCAAATCAAAGACGCAAAAAATTACAGGCCAAATTAGCTGAATTACAGCAGAAAATTGGACAAGAGACGAATGCACGTGATGGCCTAATGAAAATGAAAATTGTCTATGAGGCAAACTCATCGCTGGGCAATCCCATGACTGTTGAGGGACAACTTAACGAATCCGAGCACAAATTGGAAAAACTGAAAATCGATCTAAAAAAATATCAAGGTTATTTGGATAAGGCCAATCAGTTGCAGGTGGCCAACAATAGTCCGCAAGCGAATCGAAATCCATTACAAAATGGACACAGAACATCGAGGTGAGTGGAGAGTGGGGGAGGGAGGAAAGATTAAAACAAACGAGAGTTGCTTGTTGTATATCTTAGCCTTAAAGCCTCTTACCAGATGAGCTAAAAACTTATTTCGGCGCAATTCTATGCATATGAATCAGGGATTAATCCCGGAATGAATATCGGTTCCGGTACCGGTTTCGATACGTACCAAAATGAGAATTTCGGTTAAAGGTTCTATTTCGGTTTTCAGTTAATTACGGTTATCGGTTCCTGATACGATACCCAGATTTTTATTTCGGTATACTGGTACGTACCGGTAGAAGTATAATTTGTTTTAATATCCAAAAATTGAAATTAATAGAATTATAAAATTGTTTTCGAAGAATATAATACATGAAATAGCTTTTATAATATATACCGATTTCTATCCGTTTTTATTTCTGTACAAACAATATATCTAAACGCCTCCTACCGAGTTCTCGATAGATTACAGAAATTCTCGATCCATTTGTTGCCTAGACAAGCTCGCCTTAGGGCCGATTTCTCATCTTCCAGAAAGAACTATCACAAAACTGTCAGTTAATCTTACCAATAACAGCGTAAAATGTAAGTTTATCTTTCATAGGGCCGATTTCTCATCTCCAATATTGCCAATATTTGTCAGATAAACTTTAATTTCAGATTTTTGTTAGTTTCTGTGATAGACTCTGCTCTCTAGGAGATGAGAATTCGGACCTAAACTTATATAAAATCTTTTTTAAAAAGCAGAAAATTTTTTTCTTAATTATTCTTCGAAATAATCGGTCCCTAAATCTGCTGTATTCCTGTGAGAGATCTTTTGACATTTTGATAGTTTTTAACCCATACTATTAGACTAGGGTAAAATACTTAAATGGGTGTATTAAAAACGCTATAAAATCTGCCAGAGTATTTTCTTACATTACATTTTTCTATATATTAAAACGAAACTTTCTTAAAATAGGAAATATTCGAGGGATTCCTGAAACTGATTTGCTTTTGATTTTGTGAAACAGCTGTTCGTAGCTGCTTTTTACAAAGGGACCAGTGTGGCCATCCAACTAACATAAAAGTGGCCGTATTGTCTGCATTTTTCATGGCCACACTGCGCGTTTTGTATGGAGCAGCTGCGAACAGCTTTTTCACGAAATTAAAAGCAAAGCAGTTTCAGGAAATCCCTCTAATATTTCTAAATTTAAGATCGAAATTTGATTAAAATCAAGAATCTTCATTTTTAAAAGCATTTTTCCTAACATTTCAATATTAAAAGGATGATTTTTCTAAAACTTAGAAATCCTTTACATTTAATTAGAAGAATTATATTTACGAAAGAAAAGTTTTCTTTTTACTCTTATATATCTTAAATATCGAAACAGTACCGGTATTAGCGTTTCGGTTCTAAAAAATTTGTAATATCGGTTTCGATACCGGTACGTGGGTTGAATCGGTTTATTTCGGTTAACAGTTCCGGTTACGGTATTATTCCCTGATATGAATAAAAACACTTTTAAAAAGCTCTGAATGCTGAATGCTTTGGAAAAGCTGTCTTATTTTTTTTATTTTATATTTTAATTTATTTTTATTTTATTTTTTTTTATTTAATTTTATTTTTTTTATTTTATATTTTTTTTTTTTTTTATTTTATATTTTATTTTTTTTTTTTTTTATTTTATATTTTTTTATTAATTTTTTATGTTTTTTTTTATTCCATCTGGAATATAATGAGAAGCCTTAAGATTAAAGTAGAAAATATTGTGCTAGGAAGATGAAATAAGTTTTTCCAGGCATATTTTTTCATTTTATTAATAATTAAGAGCTTTTGAAGGCTTAAACAGCCTCTTCAAACAATTTACTTGGCAATATAAAAGGCAACACTTGTACAAAAGAATTTTAAATGTAATACCCTAATCATCTATTTAACTTTCTTTCCAGACATTCCAATGGCAGCGCCGATGATCATCATGATGAGGGCGATGATCAGCCCGATGATGCTGGCAGCTTAAGCAGGTCAGATTCTGAGGATAATGTGGCGCAAATACAAAATGGGCATAATAATAACAATAACGGGTACACTCATAAGTCAATGTTTTATATATATATATAATACACCTATACACATACATTATCCATTATTCATTATAATTTTTGGCATATCATTTTATCCTCATCGGTATGTGGCATTTTATTTTTTTGGTTACTCATTAACGAAATTATCAAGCAAATAACAACAAATACAACTACTGCCCAGAAAGTAGAGTTGGCTTATATGGCTTTTATAATATAACTAGACCTAGTATAACAGCAATATATAACCCAACTCTACTAAAAAGTCCACACAAAAATGTTAACCAAATTTTTATAAAATTTTTATAAAATTTTTTTTTTTCTTTTTGCTTTACATTATACAAAATAACACTTAATTAATATGGAAATTGCAACTTCTTCAAATATTTCGTTTCCGTTTGCCTTTTCCATGGTGAAAACCAGCAGTTCGGCTAGTCCTGAAAGTGGTCTGGGCACGTCACATACATCATTACCCGGCTCGGGTCAGGGTAGTGCCAATGAGAATGCCATGGGTGAGGATGCATATTTTGAGACCGAAGTGGAAGCCTTACAACCTCTGGGCACATGTCGTGCACTGTATCCCTTTGAAGGTAAGTCAAACCAAACCACGAAATAAAACGTTGTACTTTCAAGAAAGCTGAAAACAGAGACTTGAAATATGCGTAAGTGGAATTGAGAATAAAACTGATTTAGGGCCGTTTTCTCATGTTCCTGTTTTTCAAATCCAGCTGCTTTTTGATAAAAATTTATGTAGCCTAGTTTTAGGCAGCTTTTCAAATATCTTTACTTGGGTCAAAAAAGACCAGTGTATGATTTTAAGCGGCCTAATGATTACATGATGAAGAAACTCGAAGTTTTCTTAGTAGCGAGAGATTTATTCTTACTATTCGTTAAAAAGGTCTGAAAGATTTCTAATTCACGCCTATAAGAAAACTTTGTGAAGTTGCTTGGTGTAAATCCCGACTTAGACAACAGATTTTGTATCAAAAAGCACCTGGATGTAAAAAACAGGAGCATGAGAAAACGGCCCTTAATTTATTTTCTGATCGGTTTGCATCCCTTGACTAAATGCCGTTTTCTCATGTTGCTGTTTTTCAAATCCAGGTGATTTTTGAATAAAATTGAGTTGCCTACTTTTAGGCAGCTTGTAAATGTCCAAGTCTAAACGCTGCCTAAAAGTAGGCAAAATAGATTTTAAAAAACATGAAGATAAGAAAACGGCCCTAAATGAAGTTTTGAAAAGTTGTTCTTAAAATTTCCCTTTTCTCTCTATTTTCAACAGCCACCAGCGAAGGCAGCATACCCATGAACGAGGGCGAGGAGCTGCAAGTGATTGAGATTGATCAGGGTGATGGCTGGACGCGAGTTCGACGTGCGAATAATTCCAATGGCTGGGACGAGGGTTTTGTGCCCACAAGTTATATTGAGTGCACGCTCTTTGCTTAAACTTAAATAACTATTTATGTTAACTACTACTACTCAGACACATTTGCATATGTTTCCATTATTATTTTTTTTTCTTTCCAAATATGTGTATTTTTGTCATAACTTTGCGTTCTTATTCTGGGACAGCCATAATTACACATCCAACACTTACACACACACACACTCTACGCACAACCAATGTAAATTTGACTTAAGCTAAGTTTGAAAAGTTTTGAACCATTTACTTTGTATATTTACTTTGATTTTAAATGGCAAACGATATCACTATTTACTAGAAACGATCGTACTATAGTCATAAACATACATACATATACATATGCACCTACAAGCAGACCTCACCTAATTGTAAGCACCAAAATGTTTACTCCTATTTCACACGCAGAAAAATCTTTAACAATCATGATGAGATAACATCTATTTATATACATACTTATATATATATATATCGAAATCAACTTAAATGAAAATGAAAGAAAAATAAGCTAGTAAACATATAAACAGTTTGTATATATGTTTACCTAATTTATTTTGTTTAATTAACAGGATACCCAGAAAATTTCATAAACCAAAATATATAGAAAAAACTTGGTATATATTAGAGTTGATGGTTCTAGTTTAATTTAGTTCAGTACAGTCAGTCGTTTAATAGTTCTTAGCTCAATAATTCTTTTTTGTTCATATATTTTAGATATTTATACACAATTTAACGCAGAAATGCCCACAAACATAGGCCCAACAATAACCAATTTTTTTCATTTTCCCATTTTGTGTTTGTTATTGTATGTATTGGTATCTGCCCTGCCATAAGCATTGTGTGGGCACCTCTGCTTTAAAGGAACCAGTTTACGAGCTAATAAACTTTACACTGGCCGCTTTGCCCCTTTTAACCCAGAAGATGCTGTTAATAATATATGACTACTCTTGAATAGAGCTCATCCCTACTTAGCAAAATTCGCTGAAAAAAAAACACTTAATATAAAGCAATATATCTTGCATTTGTAGGGTAATCCGCGGATTCTTTTAAATTGCATTTTAAAAATGTTATCCAAAATTCATGTTTCAATCTAGAAAATGTGTTAAAATTGTTTTTTCTACATAAAAGTTGACATATGTATCAAAAGTTTTAAAATTAGAAACATTTTTAAAAACCTTACTGAATTAAAATTTATTTTTTGGATTACATTTTTATAATGCAATTCAAAAGAAATCGAAAATGATTGTCAAAACATGTTACCCTGATTATTCTGTATAGGTCGGGATTTTTCGAGACTTTTTTTCGACGAATTTTGGTGGTAGCAGATGCTCTGAACTAACAAATTTCCGTTGCCGCCACACCATGGCTCGGCTTTTCTCAAAATACGACGCTAGCAAGCTAATCGTTTAAAAGCTTCAAGCCTTTTAAAGCAGGGATGCAAACCGGTTCTGAACCGAACCGAATTAAACCGTACCGAACCGCAGAAAAAAACAGTTTTAATTTCCAAGTGGCTTGCATCCCTATTTTAAAGCAGGGCTGCAAACCCAAAAAATTTTCGCGAACCGGATCGCGGGTTCGAACCAAAATTTACCAATGGTTAGGGTTCAGAAATTTGAGGTTCAAGGTTTCTGTGCTAAGGTTTTGGTTCGAACCTTGGTTCGTCCCAAGTTTTACTAAATTTTGATAGAAAGCTATTAATTTTAAATATAAAAAAAAATATTCCAAAATTCTGGATTTTTGTTTATTTAAACATATGAGTAAATTTATTTTCAAATTAAATTAAAAAAAAAAATCTTCGAGTAATTTTTGGTGTATTCTTCTTATTTGATCAGACAAAACTTAACTCACGCTTAAATTAGACTTTTGCTGAACCGAACCGAAAGTTTTGGTTCGGAACAGGTTCCGGTTCAACTACTTTTTTCACAAGAGGTTCGGTTCAAGGTTTGGTTCACAGTAAAAGAAAAGTCGGAATTCCGGGTTCGAACCGGTTCGGTTCAAAACCGGTTTGCAGCCCTGTTTTAAAGCGCATACACAAAGCTTTAATCAAAAAACAATCGTGTATGAGCGCATCATTGCATTTGTGAGTATGTTAAATTGACCAGCTCGTTTGGGTGTAAAGGCCCGCTTAGCTTGTCGCTCGTTGCGACTCGTGCACAACGAGCGCTTGTAGTTAAATACACAATCAGCTCGCTCCGAGCAAAAGCAACACCAAGAGAGCATAACAAAAACAACATGTGCGAACAGAAGATATAGCATTGATCGCCTTTAATTTTGCTCTCTCTTGTTTTGTTGTTGCAGAAGGGAACAAAATTTGTGTGGCTCATAATTCTTAAACTCTTAAATCAGCATGAAATATAAGGCTGAGTTCACATTGTTCGACGCATGAGACATGATAATCTAGACTTCATGTTGTCATGTCTATATTGTCATGTCTCATGCGTCTAACAGTGTGAACCCATACTTAGCACTCGTGAGAGCAAAAGGCTTGCTCGCTTTGAGTTAATGTGCAAACGAGCATTGCAAGCGATGTAGTCTCAAACATGCCTGGCAAATAAGGTGCTCGTAGCAGATCTCTGATGTGTACTATAATTTTGAGTGAAGTATCTTAACATCACTTAAAATTGCCAAAACACGGAAGAATGGTATATGGTACCATTCCTCCGTGTTTTGGCTTTTAGATCAGGTAAAAAATCCTTTCCTTTCGACCTAATTTAACAGAGAATTTGAATACGATATACATTAATTCGAAAATTAACTTGGAATTGGGCAGAAGAAAAGTCTTTCTTTCTGTTGACATTATGTCGGTTAAACCGACATAATTTCGTGCGAAATAATGACGTTTTGCTGTGGTGAGATTTTCGTTTCCAATAGATATATAAGATCCATGCCCCAATCATAAAAAAATAATTATGTTTTATAACTTTTGTTGATTTGATCTGATTCTGACGAAATTCCGCCGTTTACTTGAATCACTCCATTCTTATATAACGAATAAAGAGCTAAACTAAACTTCAAGAAGTTTTTAAAAAAGCTCTTGCTTGTAGGAAAACGATATACACCGCTAAAACACTTTCCTACAAACAAAAGCTTATTGAAAAAATTGATAAAGTTTGCATTATCATATTAAATCCGAATTTTTTGATCAAAGAACTATTAGACGATAATCTATTGAACTACGAACTAATAAACGATCTTACGACTGAACTGTAAAAACTCAGATCTGAATCTGAGACATAGTTTAAAGCTAAACAACACAACTCTAATGACTATGCAAACATTTAGACTTCTTTACCTCCTCGTCCACCACCCCATACACACACACACACACACAATTGAGCAAGAGTTATGACACATCCACACGGGCATACATATGTAAATGTGCAAGCAAGGAACGCGTTAGCTTGTGTTTTATATATATATATATATACCCATACTATAAATATATAGCCACAATTGTACATTTTACTTTACTTATCATAATTTTTGTATTTGCTTTTTTTGCCTTGTACATTTTCACACACACACACATTTATGAAAAACAACAAAATATTCATTTAAGTAATTATGTGTTAAGTTCACAACATTTTTAAGGCTTAAGTCAACAAACAAAAAAAAAAAAAACTGCAAAGCCGGGCGGCGCTGCCACTTTGCAATACATTTATTTATACCTAAATGGTTATATACTAAAATCAAAAACTGAATATGCGGTCTGCAATTAGGCACACAGAGCGCAGACCAATCGACGAGTGAATTAGTTTATTTAATTTCCATGTGTATTTTTTTATATGCCTATTTTCATATACGAGTATGTATGCTACCTACCTACCATGCTTTAGCATTTAAGTGATGATGAATTGTGTTTTCTTATGTTTAAATATACAACAATTATAATAGATTGCTAAATGATAAATGATAAACTAATCATAGTGTGAACGCAAGAAATAAAAGAAATTCCAAAATTCTTAAATTAATTGGAAAACATTTAGACATTCGTATATAAATGGAACGGAAAATACAGGTTGATGAATTTAAGTGTGGCAAAAACCCAATGTCAGAATAAAAGTAACAAAAATAAAATTTTAATTAATTTGATGAATTTTCTACACTTAATTAGATCCTGACCTGCATTGCGGTTTTTAATTAAATTCTTCATCATGTTCAGTAAAGCAAACGATACCCCTTAATCGACAGAAGATTCATTAACGAAAATCAACAACAATACGCATTACTTTCAAGTGGCCCAATCGTTAAAGAGTTGATGTTGATTACGCTCGAACCCCAGGCAAGAAGAACAGCTCACCTCTAGTCCAATCGACTAAGCGTCACGGTCGCCAACTGGTGTAGAATATAACAAAAAGAAGAGTTCAAATTAAGGAACAAATTATATAGAATCAAAATTTCAATGAACCATAAAATATTTGTATAAGCTTTTGAACCTCATTCTCAGAGATTATAAAAATAGATCAAATTTCTTAGATGGGTTAGCCGTCACAGTAAGTACACTAAATTTCGGAATAGTATTTAAACTAGATAAATATAAATAGCTAGTACAAACTCCTTGACCTAATCGAGGATGAAGTTGGTCAAATTGTACAGCTTTTCTGGAGTGCCATGAGATATGCTGAATTCAAACTGTAATGGAGGTATTCATACGCGCACGTCATCCAGTGCCTGTCCTTAAGGTTCTTCGTAAAATCTTCCGCACTCTTGTTTGGCTAGTAACTCCAGCATATTTTATCTTATAATTTATTTGAAACCCAATAGCAAAAATCGAAGTATAACATAACTGTTAGAAAATCAAATTTTCTGATGCCTTGTTTTCATCTTTTCTGAGAGGTAAGTAAATATATTGGTCTACAACATTGGGCGCGTTCAGCAGAGACTCTTGATCACTGATCATCAGTTTAATAAAACTACTCTTATTATTTAGCATACTTTTAGGGGGTCTTATTAAATTGACATATGGAAAAGCTCCATGTAAATATCATATTAACATGGGGGCGTAAACAAAGAGCAAAAGTAGGCTACGGAAATTACCAAGAAATATATCATTGATCAGGAAGCAAGTTCTTCTGCTGAACACGGCCATTGTCTTCCATAGTCTGTACAAATTTCGACTGTTAATATAGTGGAACAGGTACATTCGCGTATCGAATATCCCAAATAAGTGGGCAAATTCACCAGAGTTTTAAAAAAACTACGTAAACTACATAGTATATTTTTAGGTGACGTATGAAATTTACATTTTTATGTTAAAAAAACCTTATTTCTAATTTAATACGACACCTAAAAATATACTATGTATATTCAGCAATCATAAAATAAAAGTCGCTAATCAAAATTTTCTGCTGAATGGCTCCAATGTTATTCATTGAACCAATTCTCCCTGACATCTAGTTGGCGCCATCACTTCATTTATGAAACACAGATGGCGCTAAGTTATGTTAACAGTGGCGCCCTCTGTACTGTTAATGAGTATCAAATGCGAATGCGACTGTCGTTTTCGTTAACAGAACAGCATAAGTGTAACGGTCAATTGTAATAATCAAAAATTACCGACTGAAATATACCCTGTACTTGCAAAGGTTACCAAACAAAAATCGTTCGGTGTCCAACATCTTAAAAAAAAAAAAAATGTTTTGCGGCCCGCGTGCATATTGTATGTAAGTAGGGAGGGTATACACAAAATATAAGGAGCCTCAAACGCGTTTGCCCACAACATTTACTGCGTTAAAGCAAAAAACAGAAAAAAACAACGAAAAAAAACAATATATATTATAGAAAAGACGCATCCATCCGCTTGTTACAAACATTAAAAAATTATTTTACCATTTTTAAAAGAGGGAAGCGGAGGGGAATCACGAGATACAAAAAAAAAATTAAAAAATTGCGAGATCGGGTCGAAACCGCATTGAATTTCAGATTGAAGCTTGGGATCAGGTCAGGTCGTGACCTAATAGACGTGGGTCGGAAACGTAAAGGGACGGAATTGAATTCAAAATTGAGATTCTGTTTTGGGGCGGGACGGTATAGACATGAAAAAAATTAGTGAGATAAAAAAATCGATTAATGATGAGTAAGGCCTGTACAGATAATAATAAGCTCGAAAATGCGAACAGGCAATGAGCTGATCATGTATTGAAACTCTGAATCGCGCATTTTGTTCCACTAACCAATAAAAGATTTTCGAAGCTCCTTAGTCGAGTTGAAATTTCTTACGCCAGCATAATTACGACGTGCAAGGTTACCCCATATGCTCTCCACTAATTTAATGTCGGAAGTACGCGCTTGGCTATTCCAAAAGCCTGATTTTCTATTTCGCTGAATTATGGCTGCATTATTCTGCTGAAAGTTGACTTCCGGGTCCGGATCGCTCTCCAAACAGGCGCTTAGGAGTTCGTCCAACAAGTTTAAATAGCCTTCCGAATGCATGCGACCGTTGATCTTGCATATTGGTGTCCGATCGTTAAAAGCTAAAAACAGTCCAATCCATAACTGAGCGCTCAGACTCTTTATTGTGGTAATCTCGGACGAGAAAAGGATTTACTTGGATGGGTCAGTTAGTTTAAATAAATATCTATAACATGGCCGTTTTTTCAAAATATTTTAATGATTTAAAGTTTTTATGATCATGATATTAAATTGGACAGTAAAATTTTTTTTCATTTTCCTGAGATTTTAAAGTCGAAATATGGTAAAAAATTTTGTAAAAAAATTTATTTAAAGAAAAATTAAATTAAAATAAAAAAAAAATAGAAAATGCAATTTTATTACTTTTCCATCAATATATTGCTTTTTAAAATCGGTTATGCTGTTCGAAAGTTATTGTGAATAATTTGTAATATTCGACAAACAAAAAGGAAAGAAAGTCAGTCAAACCCGACTGTAATATATCCTGTACCAGCCGAAGTTTTCATATATCTTAAAAATTAACAAAATTTGAAAGTGCTGCCCATCATGGTTGAGGCCGGTGCTGCCTAGCGTAATTATTTACTTTGCTTAGTTACTCGACTATAGTTCATCTGATCGGGAAAACGATGTATAATGGATAATTATAAGTACTTTAAATCTCTAGAAAGTAAAAAATGCTGTCTGGATGTTTTCAACTGATTTCTATGTATTAAGATGTTCTGAAACCTTAAAAAAATACTCCAAAAATTTCAGAACTTCATGTTATTTTATAAAACGTGAAGTTGTATTTAAAAAATGGATTTTTTTCTCTTTTTTTGCAGAGTTTTGTAATCTATCTCCAAAATTGAGGAAGATATGAGGTAGTTTTCCTTTCATTTTACGGTCTTCGAAAACCCGCTTTGTCTCCCAAAAAAAACAACATCTCCTTAACAATTCCAAATAAATATTGTATTTTTATTGAAACTCAATTTGATATTTATATTGTTTTGAAATGGTTTTTTGTTTGTATGTTTAGCTACATTTAAATATATTAATATATATGTATGTTCATATTGTTTACATCAGTATATTGTTTATATTGTATATATATATATATATTCATTCCGTTACATATTTATCTTTCTGCAGGTATTTACTAATATTTCGTTTTGTAGTTTTTAACAAATTGTTAAGTTTCATATAGTATTCGTTAAGCCTGGTTAAACCCCACACTCTGCACTTTTAAAGCGCAATCTTAAAACTTTTTCCGCACTCAAATTGTATTCACTCAACGCTTAACGCTGAAATGGTGTTATTTTTACAGTGTTAATAAACAATGAACTTTTTTTTGTTAAGTTTTTGTTTTTTTAAAGATAAAGTCTCGAGCAACAAGTAATAAATAGTTAAAAGTATTAGATAATAGATATAGTCAAGTAGAAAAGACCAAGACTTAAGTGGTACATATATATATATAGATAAAGATATAGCCGAAAAAAAGAGTTTCTCATAGCACAACCATTATTAGTTTTTCGTTTTCCATATATAGTACAACAATAATTTGGATAAGTCAACAGCCAGAATGCGAAGATAGGTTTTTGTTTTTCTTAGGTAAACCAAAACGGAAATGTACAACAATTTTTATAGTTTAACTTTTACCCTGACTACCTTGACATTAACTATCGAGTACAAGTTATTACAACAATAACTACACGAGCAGACAAAAATGGTTTACTTAGTGTATTTTGTAAGCAACATCTAACATATATGTGGAGGCCCTGGCCGTATGTATGTAGAGAGTTCCATAGTCTTTTTGTTTTTTTTTGTTTTGTTTTAGGTTTAGAGTGTGTGCCTCACATTTAGCTAACAAAGGTTAAAAAGTGTGCAGCGGCTGCCTAGAAAGTCATACGGCAGTCGTAGCAAATAACACAGTGACACACAATTAACTAAAGCGAAAGAGCTTGATCAAGGTTTTAGTTACGCTGTAGAGTGGGAAGAGTATCTAAGTATAAAAACTTCTTCTGTTTTGTTTTGACGTTTGATAAATTTGATTTATTTTTTCAAATTTTTAAATGGTAATTCTCGGTCTACTAACTAAACTCCGGTGCATAACTAAAGCCGCCCCTATTTTTTTTCAGTTCACTTGTAGTTAGTGTGGGAAGAGTCAAATGGCAATTATAGATAAAAAGAGAATCAAAAATAAGATAATAATATGCATAATAAGATTATGCACCAGAGTTTATCAGAGACATTATAATTTTTTGATGGAGATCTCAAAAGCTAACTGGCTTTGAAAAAATCGTAAAAATTAAAAAATCCGTACTCAAATCAATCTTTTCATAATTGATTTGATCTGACATCGATTCGGATTGATTTTATTCCAGATATTTCGGTTTTTGTTTTTTTGTGTAGTCCTTATATCTTCCTGGAGCTGTTCATCACCACGCGAACTAAGTAAGCACAATATTTTTTAAAGTCTTTGTTATTAAAACCTTTCGAATATTTTAAAACATTTTCGATGTATTTGTATGTATTTTCGAAGGAATCTTTAACATCATTGATACATTATAAAGTGTATATTTATATTGCATATCTGTCACATAAACTTACAAATAACAGAGTAAAATGTGTGTTTATCTAACATATAGCAGCTATCTAAAAGATTAGAAATCGGCCCCAAGAATTTTTTCCGTTTGAAAAATTTCTTATTATAGTGAACCGAACATTTTTTTTTTAAATGGGGTTCGGATCGGATCTAAAATTGCTTAGTTTCGGTTCATAAAATCCTAACCGATCTCAGGTGTTCGATTCCGGACGGGTTTCGGCCTAGGTTAAAAGTGAAGTTGAAATTGAAAATTATTATAAAAATTTAAATAAGCATAAAATTGACTTTTACATTTTTTAAATTGTTCCAAAAGCTTGCTAAGCTTATTTTAAATCCACGAATTGGAACATTTTAAACTTTGTTACTTATAAACAGCGAGCGGCGCACTAGATTATTGAAAATTAGTAAAAATTAAAAAACCAAGAGGAAAACTCCAAAAAGTCTTAATATAGGGTGGCTGATCAATGATGCTACCAAAAAAATAAGTAATAGCTTTTGTTCTGAGTGGTTAATCGGTTACATTCTTTGTTTTGATTTCACTGACTGATTTTTAAATTAAGAAATATGGCGTGAAGATACTTCATGCTACGAAATTGCAATTAGCTCTTAAAATCAAGGCAGCAAATCTGTAAAATTTTGGAAGAGGTTCGATTCTGGGGTTCGAACCCGTGCGGAATCCTTGAGTTCGGAACCTGATCCCCAGGTTTTGGTTTGATTCTCGGCTCACTTAGGCAAAAATAAAAGTTTGTTTTATAATGCATTTTTAAGTTTTAACTCGGCAAAAAATTTTTTGCAATTCAGTTGCAAAGAAATGAAGCTATGCTTATTCGGATTACGACTCTTCTCTCTTTTGAGTAGAATTTTGGTATAATCATCACATTTAAAACGTCGAAAAAAAATGCTAAAAATCAATTCCGTTTTTTTTTTAAAACCTTTTTCGAGTTCTTTCAAGACAAGAATTCCGGGATTGGAATATCTATTCGCATTTGGTTTGGGAAAATGTGAAATTGACGGATTTTTTTCTGCTTAGTCATTGTTACTTCCTGATTCTGTTCATCTCTTTTAATTTTTAGATTAGAAAGAACAAACTTTAGTGTGAAAATGATCATACAAATGATATCAGGAACATGTTTTAAGACCTTTTCAAAGTAAGTATGTTCTCTTGGACAATTTTAGAAAAAATCTTGAACATCGATATTTTACTTAATAAATGTTACTTGCTTTCTTCTGCAGTCAAAAACTTCAATTTTAATACTTTTATTAAAAATTTCATTCGTTTAAAATATTTTTTAATTCTTAATGAATCGATGATTTTAAATTTTAATAAGTGGTCCGGTTCGGATTTGGGTTCAGGTTTAAGGGATCAAAAATGTAAAAGCTTCCGGTTCGGGCACATCGAAAAACCCGAACTAAACCGGGTTTCAGAGGATCTGTTCCGGACTTGTTTGCAGCCTTGCATAAAATAATTTCTAAAAATTTTAAAGAAAGGTTATTAAAGCTTATAAATGTAGCATCATTCATCAGCCACCCTATAATATAATAAAAATAGTAGAATTGTTTTAGAATTGAACGAAATTGCAGGGAATGTGGAAATTAATTCGTTATATAGAAAACCTTCGATTTACGCAAGTTCGTGATACAGAAGTTCGACTGTTTCTAATTATAATAAACTGTTTCTTTTTATAATCAACAAAATCGTTCGTTTTGGGTTTGGGAAATTTGTATGTTTTTGAAATATGTCATTGACACACACCCATCTCTACTTCAAACATTTACCAAGCTCTTCAGCACTTGTAGCATTGTGTGTAATTAGATAGTAAAAAGTTGTACAATTTGTAATTTCATATTTAAGTTTAAGTATTCTAGTTTAGTTAGCTGTTTAGCATAAATCAAAGTATAAAGATATACATTTTGGTATTTGTTCTTTAACTTTCAATAAATTTAAATTTTTTAGTCAATTGATTGAATGTGGTTTGTGGTTTAGATTATTCCATTACAAGAGATTGTCCTGTTCTTTTTTTTTTTTGAATTAAGTACAGAGAAAGGGAAAGGAAGGAAACTGACCTACAAAAAAGGACTACAGTAAATTCGTCTTAATCACACACACACACACACCCATAAAGATTGTCATTTGAATGAAGATTTCCTTTCGATTTCATATACACTGAGTAAAAGTTTGTAAGCAGTTGAAACCTGCTTTTGTGGAGGCCTGTTAGTTAGTTTTGCGCAACATTTAGTGATAACATTTAGATATATCATTTATATATATATTCTTTGATTTTTCTGACTTTTGCCTGCTTTCCACTCTTTGCACTCTTTTCGTTGCCTTTGTTTGCTCAACTTTATTGTTTCATTTTCATCATTAGTTTTTTATAGGGGGTTTTCCTTAAACTTTTTTCAAACACAACAAGCTATAAATATACATACTAAACACTTTTCGTTCTCTGGTACTTTGAATTACTCGTTTATTGTGCTAAATCTGTAACGGTTCCTTAATTACAAAGCTCTCTCACCACATTTCTACAAACCTACCCCTAAACCCTAGTCCCTTTTTACGCTTGGTTGCATACATACATACATAAATATATTTGTATTATTGGGAGGAGTTTTTTCTGTTTTTCTGTTTTTTGTTTTTTTAAGTTTGAACAACAAATTTTCACTTAACAACTAACAAATTGAGCTTTAACTTTAAATCTTGGTGTTATGCATTTCAATTGGATTATTATTATTGTTAATTTTCTGTTATTCGGTCAAGGAGAATTATCCGAATCCGAACCGCCATAGCTGTGCATGGGAAACAGCGGATACCAGCCATTGATATGCTGTCCAATGTTCACCTTGTCCAGATTAACCTCAGTGCCGCCCAGTCCCTGGTTATGCTCGAATCCCACGCATCGCTGCCAGACCATTATGACAATATTGCGGCCAAACACATCGGCGCTCTGCAAAAAGTTATTTGCATACAAATTTGATTGTGAAATGATACATATTGCAACAGTAGACAAAAGGATGCCCGTCCTAGAGAGTCCCCATGGCATTTCGTTGACATGGCCAGTCGCCATTAATCGCATTACCAGGCAGGCAAAAGGGCCATAACAAACTGACATCATTTGCCCATCATTGCTCATCATGGGCGCCACTAACGATGGCCCATTTCCTACTCACCTGATACTTGATGGTCTGCTTATAGAATGGCTCTGCGGCATGACGAACTACGCGCGTTTTCTTCTTATGCCGCAATCGATCGCCATCTTTAATGTAGCATTTCACATAGGTATCTGGCGGAGTCTCACAATCCTCGTTGACTATGTTCCGGGCGCATATTAACTGTCAAATGGGAATTAAAGTTGTGATTAAGAGAAATTGTAGAGAGAAAATGTGAATAAGGAGGAAAAAATATTTTGTTTCGTAAGGGGGTCTTCTACCTTTGACCATTATTTTTCCGATTTTTTCTTTTGCATTATTTTTAAGACTTGGGCATTCCCCTATCTTCCTCTGAAAAGCATTTTCAAAAATTCAAAATTGTTTAGCAGATATAGCCTTTTTAGTGGAGCAATGAGAGTATATTTTACATTGCTTAAAACTTTAAGCGCGTTTTTCTCGAAACTACGTTTTTGATCTGAGCCATGATGCGCAGTTCTACTAAACCGATTTTGATGAGCCATGTTGCAATCGAATCAGAATTTATGTAATTCTGGCCCGTACCTCAATCAAGAGGAAAAACATTTTTTTACTATATTTTTTACACCAAACTCAAAAAAAACCTGAAAAATATAATTTTTTTTTAAATTTCCGCCAATTTTTTAAAAATATATTCAAAAATATGATTGAGGTTCGGGCCAGAATTACATCAATTCTGATCATAACCCCATTTACCGTTTTCATTTCCGATAACCTGGAGTCCTGGAATCATGGCTACCACCTCTACACCTTTTTTATGGAGACCTTAATCGGCAGGCTGATAACTTTTTGAACAGCCCTCGAATTCCAACATTATTATTTTTTATTTATATATTTAATTAATAACTAACACAAAATAAAAAACCAAACTGAAAAAGCTCTTATGGTTTTTTCTCCAGAATTAAAAGAAATTAAAATGGGAAAAATAAAATCCATGTTCAAAGAAGTGGGGGGGGGGAGGGGGGGGGGAAACAACCTCAAAAGAAATTTTGGGCAATACTAAATGCTTTCAAACAGCTCTGAAAAATTTTGTCAAAATCGGATGACTGTAGCAGCTATATGATGCTATAGAACCTATTGGTGGGCAAATGTATATTACTGAGAAATCTTATTTGTTTTTGATGGGAGTGTGTTCAAATTTTAAAGTCAACAATCAGATTCTTAATGATTTTAAATAAATAAATATCTGATATTCATCATGTCGAACGGGACCGTCGAAAAGCGACAAAATAAAAAGGATTTTTATTTTTTTTAAAAGGCTTAACTTATAGCTCTTATTGAGCCCTTAAATTGATGCTAAGGTTGATTTTCTGCAATTTTGTCTTTTCTAGATAATTGCAGAAAACCAAGACAATCGCAAATACAAAAACAAAAGTGGTTTTCGCGACCAACAAATTGACAAGCCGATTTCAGCGAAACCTGAGGCTATAAAGCAACCTGTTAAATTTAAGAATGTTGTACATTGATGTCACTTTAAAATGGTTTTGATTTTACCCAAAAACAAACCTTATACGTTTTATATAATTTAATTTTAGGCACTTTCGCACGGGACATGTCGCACGGGACATTTTTATAATCATGATAATTATGTTATTTCTGTTGCTCTTTTTACGAAATTAAAATAAAAAGAAAACGAGTTTTGTAAAAATGTTTATAACTCAACAGAAGATTTTCAATGTATTTATTTTCACATAATAACAAAAAACAATTTTTTTCAAATTTATTTGATTGTTCCTCGCGGTTTGTAAAAAAACCTTCTACGTTTTATATAAAATTTTACACTTCCAAATTTTTATAATCATGATATTATGTTTTTGTTGCTCTTTTTACGAAATTTAAATAAAAAGAAAACGAGTTTTGTAAAAGTGTTTATAACTCAAGAAGATTTTCAACGGACTTCTACCTTTAACTTTATTTTTTTCGCCATCGTTTTTGCTAATTTCGATTTAAATAGTTAAAAATAATGATTTAAAGTTATGCAAGAAAAATTTTAAAATTTCACACCTACGATGTCGCACGGGACCAACTATATATAGGTGACAACATAACAAATCTTTTCATTTTTCAGCAATGTGTTTTTTTATTTCAATTCTATTAAAAATATCTATTTGTACTCAATATTGGGTAAGCTTTCTGCATGTTCTTTCGACGCACTGATAACAAATGTAGCTTTTCAATGTCGCACGGGACATTATGATATGCGATAATACAAATTTAAAAATTTCAGTTTTTGAATCTTATGATTTACTTGAAAAGATTTAGAGACATATTTAAGATCTTTTAGTAAAACATAAATTGCAATGGAAATATCAAAATGAGAAAAGTTGCTCTTGTGCGACTTTGCTTTTTAGTATCTAGAAGTGGGTTAAAAATGCATGTAAAATTGGTTTATATTAATTAAATTTGACTGATTTCCTATGAAAATATCATAAAGCAAAGTGTTTTGAAGAACTTTAAAATTTTTGGTGTTCGTGAAGCTTTCCTTGAAAATGCCCATTTAAATCATTGATTTTCCGATGGGCAAGGCAATGCCAATTCCTCATCCACATCTAGAGACTCTTTAGTCATTTCTATAAATGGTGGCTCAGCATAAATATGTATTGTTTCAATTGGCCCTAAATAATATAATATAAATCTCACGTGTCGGTCATTAGTTTTCGTCTTGAATTTTAAAAATATGTTGAGAAAAATGGTTTTGCCAAGGGCAAAAACGGGCTTAAATTCGTTGATTTCTATTTTCGACCAAGAAATTGTCTCCGAAGTTTGACATGATCAAGCGACGCCTATTTTTTCTCGTGTATGTTATATATTTTTACACTCTGTACTCTTAGTTTCAGCATGGATATGTCTGTCTTTCAAGTCGATTTCGCACTTACCTCCACCTCCACATTGCCTTTGATTTTAACAAATCCCATTTTCAGTTCACCATACCGCGCCATGGTCAGGCGATATCCTTTGGGATGTATTTGTGATGGACCCAATTTTAAGCCATAGCTGGACTCACTGCCAGTGATGGCCGATACATTGACATAGCTGCCACTTAAAGTTTTCACCACACTCTGTTTGCGTTGTGGACTATCACCGATCTCAGTGCTGGTGCGTTGATAGATACTGCCCTTGCGAGTGGGCGGCGTATCATTCGTGGCCACATACATGCTGCCCTTGCGCTGTAGAGTTTGCGTTTGCGACTGCATCTGATTTTCACCCAGATGAAACATGCTGCTCTTGCGCTGCTGTTGCTGCAGTTGGCCAGCGGACAGCATATCCTGAGTCTGGCCACCGCGCAGATTGATCATGCTGCCTTTGCGTAGAGCAGACGGAGCATTATCAGCTGACAAATTGGACCCCAATAACAGTTGACTCTGCCTCTCCTGCGTCACATTCGATACGGACGAGGCCTGCTTGAGTCTGGACAAAGCCTGTTTGGGACTCTGGGGCGGTAGTTGTGTGACGGAACCTTTCCAGCGTGGTCGAAAGCGTTTATCTTCATCATCGGACGGTGGACTGGTCTCTGCATTGCCAATGCCCATGGGCAGTTGCTGTTGCATGTGTTGTTGTTGTTGTTGCTGCTGCTGTTGCTGCTGCAATTGTTGCAGTTGCAGTTGCTGCTGTGAAAGATCCAAAGTGGAGCTCTTACGGCTATTGGGCCCACTGGGCAGACCCACGCGACTGGTACCTAAACGGAAGAGCCCAGAAAGTTAAGCATAACGTTGCACAGACATTGATTGAAAGAAAGGTCAATTGTTTTGAACTCAACTCAAAATTCTAAAAGTTTAACTGGTCGAAATCTGAAAAAGTGTAACAATATGGTCTAAGACAAAAGGAGCACGAGAGAGGTCCAAAACTATATAAAATACACGTGCAAATTAACAGCTAAGCGAGCATAGGGGTGTTCTTCAAGTGTAGCCGTGAGATGAATTGGATGAGTGACAGCTAAGACAGTGATTGCCAAATATCTTAAAAAGACAGAAAGAAGCGGTAAAATAAAAAGGTAAAACAACAACTAAGAGCGGAAATAAACGCTAAAAGTGATTTTATTTAATTTTTATGCTCATACAATTGAGCAAAGGTATTTAAGGCATTTGTACTTTGATGACCAAAAGGTAAAGTTCTATATTTGAATTAAATTTCCAGATTATTTTGTTTTTAGTCCGAACCTGAAACTGAACCGGCCACAACAATGAAAAAAGTACGGTAAAAAAATGTAAAAATTTTTTGTTTTCCAGACTGGACATTTGAGAGTTATTTTAAGAGTTTTATTTAATTACTTAATAACAGTTATAAAGGACTTTTATTTTGTTTACTCTGCGGAAAACAGTTATTTAAAACATTTATTTTTTGACTTATAAGACGGAGATGTCCCCATTGATGATTTACGAGACAAGACAATCTAGTAGGCCCTTGTGTTTTCTTGTTTTCATTGTGAATAGCTTGTCATTTGACATTTAAAACAAACAAACATGAAGGCCTACTAGATTATCATGTCTCATGCGTCGAACAGTGTGAACGGAGCCTTACAATAATTACGTGAATTTAAACGTTTCACGGTGTGTCACGAAGTTTCACGACGTGATCGTAACAAAACCCAGACTTCCGTTTTTGTGTGCATCCGTGATTCGTGCCCGTTAAAGATATATCTCGTGAATATAATGCACGATTCACGAACTTTTTTTCTATTATATTTGATTAATAATATTATTCTTAAAACTTATTTGATTTTGATTTGATTTCCGCTGCTCTCAGTTGCTCCATACAAAAGATGCAGTGTGACCATGCCACGTATGATAGAGTTAAGTTCTCTCCAAACAAAAATTTGGGGGTGGTTGATCAAGCGTGATCATTCGTGAACAATTTTGTGCGTGAATCGTGCGTCAAGAGATTTTTATTTCGTTAATCGTGCGTTACGTATTTTTAAAGATTTTTATTTTATTGCTCAAAAAGTAAGAGTTATCGAAAGACTTTTATTATTAAACTCAGTCATAGACTTATATCGATCATTAATACATAGCGCAAACCGCTGAAGCTTTAAAAAATATTTAAAAGACTTCTATATACTTATAAGTCTTATAAGTCTTCAAGTCCTATTCACTGATTCATAAACGTACAGGCTAAACGGATTAAAGGTGCAATTAGAGAGCTGGCGGCTTCGCAATTGTCGCTGTTCGGCTAAAAATATTTTGATTTTTGTTTACTACACAGAAAAAAAAAGGATATTTTGATGATCCATTGATATTTTTCATATCCATTTGACTGATATGTCCATATCCATTTTTATCATCCATTTGAGATTAAATAATGTTAAATTGATCTTAGTTTTTCATCCAATGGAGCTGAAAAATATCCAAAGGATGTGAAAATGGAGCTGAAAAATATCAAAAGGATGTGTAAATGTGAAAAGGATATGCATTTCAATATCCAAAAAAGGATATGTCCATATCCATTCCAAATGGATCTTTTTTTTTTTATTCTGCGTATTATAGATAAATTATGTTCCCGCCAAACCGACACGAAAACTCGCAGGGAAAAGCATAAGTGAAGGCAAATTGCGGTCTAATTACATTTTTTATAGGTGGTGTTAAGGGGTTATACGAACTTGCAAGGCCCAAAATCGGTTTTTTCAATCCTTTTTTTTTTAAGAAAGGGATCATGCTAAAATATTGAAGAATACGGCTCCTGTAGACACCCCGAAGGTCCTCCTAAAAAAGGCGTTTAGCGGTGAACACTCTATCTCTGGTTTGGCTTATCAGAAATCAAAACCAGAAAGATTTTTTTAGGAGTTAGGTGAATGCTGGGATTAATCGAAGAAATATTGCAGTTGAGAAGTTGATTGCATTTTAAGATGCTGATGAGTTGCTGCTGCCTCAAGTCTTGCCTTGCAAAATTTGTCTCTGACTAAGTTAAATTCACTTAAAACAAATTTCCTACCCAAATACGCTTTCAATTAAGCTTAAAAATGGTTGAAATGGATCTGGATGAAGCACTGCTTGCAATAGGTAGGCTAATCCCAAACTTTGTGTCCACTTTACACTTTTATCATAATCTTTCCCTTTTCTGCTCATTTAGGCTTTGGCCGAGCTCAAATTTGGGTGCTACTTTGCTGCAGTTTGTTAATTTTTATGAATACAAACGAAACCATGGGTATGTCCATTATAGTGGTGGTGTCTCAATGCGATTTGGACACCTCAGCGCAGCAAAAATCGGTGCTGACTAGTGCCCTGCTGGCGGGTATGTGTTTGGCCGCCTTCTATGTGGGCTATCAGACAGATATTAGTGGAAGGGCGCGTATATTAAGGATAACTTTGATAGGAACTTTTATAGCTTCGTTTATATCAGCCTGGATGCCACATGTTTATTTGATGTCCCTAATGAGATTCATAACGGGACTTTTGTAGGTAGAACCGACTGAAGTACACTTATATTTTTGATGTATACATATATGCATATGCAGTCTTTGTGCACCCGCCTCCATAGTGGGTGCCTATCTTATGGAATTCTGTGCTCCACGCTGGCGTCCCATTATAATTAACGTGCTCAGCTATAATATGGGTTTCTCATTGATCTATTGTCCCGCGGTGGCTAAATACTTTCTGCCCTTGGACCTAACTGTTACCATAACTGATGAGTTTGCCCTGCATACCTGGCGCTATTTGATGTTACTTTATACTTTTCCAGGTGTGTTGGGTTTGATTGCACTTTTCTTTCTGCCCGAGAGTCCCTACTTTTTGCTGAGTGTCAAACGTAATGAAGAGGCTTTTAAGGTGGTGAACTGGATTTGTCGTCAAAATCGGCGTAAAAAGTTGGAGGAATTGGATATTCAACTGAGTGAAACGAAGCAGGAGCCGGTTACTCCTGCAACGAACTTTATCAGTCACATGTGGCACGATAGTATTCGAGTGTTTAAGCCACCTTATGTCAAGAATTTTTTGCTCTGTGCTTTGCTCATGTTTGGCATGTTTCTGACGTGAGTGTGGGAAAAAGCTAAAAAGTTATTTTCAAAAAAAGTTTTTTTTTTCATTCCCTAGCTCCAGAGGTCTATTTATGTGGTATCCTTTGCTACGTAATCAGGACAACTCGGGCAATCGTCTGTTATGCGAAGTACTCAACCAAGGCACAAAATTAGACTCACGTTCCATTGATAACAACGAGAATTCTACCGAAACTGAACCTCTTTCAGTACCTTGCGATGATACCATACACAATTATCAGGATCCCATACTCTATGGTGTTTCCTATTTAATATGTTATGGCTGTGCCACAATATTTCTACAGTTTATGCGGCGCAAGTATGTGATGTGCATGTTCATGTTTAGTGCCACCCTTTGTGGTCTTTTGCTGAATTTCTTACGCAATCAGTGGTGTATCCTAATATGCTTTATTGGAATGATGGTATTGCCGGGCGTAATGGTACCGCAGGTATCCTCAGTGCTAGTAGATTCCATGCCCACACAATTGAGGGGGAAAGCTTTGTGTCTGTGTCGTGCTTTATCGAGAATTGGTGGCATTATTGGTAGCTTTATTGTGGGATCTTTGCTACCAGTATCATGTCTGCTTACCATTAATATATTTGTGTTATATTTGATGCGTAAGTCAAAGGTGGAAATGAAGGCTTGAGCTTAGATTACAGAGTTGAGAGAGAGAGAGCTAAGAATGCTAGGAAAAGCACTGATGTTCATGATTCAATAGCAGGGTGAGGCAAGGTTGCAAATTTGTTAGCAAAGAGCTTTTTTTCTTACATTCTTAGGAGTTCCAAGTTATAAATAGAGCACTCTCCCAACTTGCCTCTCTCTGCTATTCCAGCAAATACTTGTGATTCGGCCATTATTTTATTTTTAAATTTTGCCCAGAAGTAAGAAAAACTTTATCCTATAGCTTTATCCTAAAGAATCGATCGGTCGGAAAATGGGTCCTATTTAAAGAAACTGTTTTGTTTTCCATGATGCCAATCTAAAACTAAGAAATAATGCTTTTCCAAATTAAGTCAAAATCGGATGACTATTTTTATAGCTGGCATAGGCCTGATCGCTCGGAAATTAGGTCTTAGTATGAAAACTTTTTTTATTTCTGAGGATTGGGTGCTCAAGTTAGAAGTATCTCAGAAAAAATGGCATCCTAAATTTGGGTATGACCCTGATTGATATCAATTATCGTTTTGTTCTGAAAATTTTTGGATTTAATTAGTCTTTTTTTATTGTATTGAGGTATAAATCAATTGAAACCAGGGAATAATACAGTAACTGGAACCGGAACCGTTAACCGAAATAAACCGTTTCAAGCCACGTACCGGTATTGAAACAGGAACCGATATTAAACATTTTTTGAAAACCGGAAACCGTTATAATAGGGACCGAATAAACCGGAACCTTACCGAAACGCTAATATCTTAGTTTCTTATTATTTATTTTATTGTTTATGGATTATTTCAAATACATATTTAACACTCAGAAAAAAATCGAACATTTTAGAAATTCGCCCTTAATAATTACCAGAATCAAAATCTCTTTTTAAGATATATTAGATATAGAAAAAAATTCTAAAAAACCTAAAAACTTTTCTTTGGTAAATATAAACCCTCTAATAGTAATGGATTTTTAAGTCTTAGAAAAATCCTTCCTTAAAGGCCTGGACTCAGATGACATAAATTTTATTTTCGTCACAATATTTCATATAATTAGACAGCTGTTTAAAAGCATTCTAATATCAAGGCTTTACAAAAGTTTTTCTATTCATATAAAGCATTGTGCCGAAAATAATTTTTAAGTGATCTGAGAATAGGCTTTTAATATAGAAATGTTAGAAAAATGATCAAATAATTTTTAGAAATGATGTTTCTGGATTTTAATGAAATTTCGCTCCAAAAAAATTATGTTTTTATATTTCGAAAAATGTAATGTACAAAAATCTAAGGCAGATTTGATATTTCCAACTGATTTTGTGATTTTTGCAGCGTATTATGAGCTATATTGGACCGTAGTCTTATAGAATGGGTTTAAATCTAGCCAAATCGCTAAATATCACTATATGTGGCGGAGATACGGCAGTTTTTAGTGCGGACTATTTCAAACGAATATAAAGAAATATTTGTCAGCTTTTTACAAAGATCTTATATAAGTTTAGAAAGATAAACTTACAATTTACTCTGTTATTTGTATAGAGAATTCCCTAATCATAAATTTTTTTTTCTGAGTGTAGAGTTTTAAGTTCTATTAAATCCATTATTTTTTGGTTATCTTAAAACATTGAAAATTTTTGAATATTTAAAAACCGAAAACCAAAATAAACTGAAAACTGAAAACCGAAATAGAACCTTCGGGATTTATCCCTGATTGAAACACAATAGAGTAAGCTGGAATCACATTGTTCGACGCATTAGACATGACAATTTAGTTGGTCCTTATGTTGTATTGTTCTGAATGTCAAATGACAAGCTATTCACAATGAAAACAAGACAACATGAGAGCCTACTAGATTGTCATGTCTCATGCGTAGAACAGTGTGAACCCAGCCTAAAAAGAAAGAAACAATCATATTGATTTATCCGAAAAATATCTTATTTTTAGCTTAAGTTTGAAAGCTTTATAAACATCATAATTTGAAATATGAATTTTGTTCTCAGATTTGAATATTTCCGAATTTAGTCAGTTTTTTAGATCGTGTCTACTTGAATTTCCTTGCTTTAAGAACGGACTTTTAAATTATTTTCGGAGTGTATAAATATTCTGTCGGAAAGATCAGTTGGAGCAAATTTTTGCAAGTGTATTTGAACTTCGGCACTGGCGAAGTAAGCTTTGCCTTCTCTTTACTCTTTATTTAAGCCTCTAAGCCTGATTTTCCAATATTATCAAAAGTTTTGCCAATCTGAAATCGTATTTTGTGATTTCGCAAACTTTTAGCGAAAGCTTTTTGCTTAAAATCCTACATAATGAAAATGCATTAAACCCAGTTTTCTTCTTATCTCTTTCTTCTTATAGTTTGTGTGATTTTGACCCTGTTTCTGCCTTCATGAATTTGATATTTTGTATGCTTTTATTTGGAGAACAATTAAAAGGAAAGATATACGTTTATATACATTTCGCAAAAATTTTGCGATTTGCAGACCAAACCTGTTTATAGTCATAGTCAAGACTGCAAACCGATTAAGAAGCTTTTAAGCTAGCAAGCTCCTAACTTGAACCCGAATCAAAAAACCCGTTGATTGTAAAGGTAAAATCTCTTAATTCAAATTTTTTAAATCTTATACAACTTGATGAATTTTATGACCGAAATAAATATTGTTATCAATTAACGATGAGTTTTGGAAACTATATCGAAAATTATATTAATTATTACAACTTCGAGAAAATAAAGTCCAAAAAGTCGAAATTTTTAAATGGCAAAACAAAGTTTGTTTAATTATGAACATTACATCCGAATCCTTTAGGGAAAGACTTTCTAAGCAAACAAGATAAGTAACGCATTACTATAAAATCGCACAAGGCAGCACTTTTTTTTTGTGACGAGGCAAGCAAATTCAAGAAGGAGCTGAATAGATTACCAAAATGCTTTGAGGTTTTGTGTGTGACTTGTTATTTAAAGTTATGAGCAAGCATCGAGCTGCCAATAAAATAAAGGGTAAATGTCTTATAGGGGGGAACACTCAGAAAATTCCAAAAAAAATTTCCTCGATGGACCGCGAATTATGAAGAATTTTCATGCAGAAAAAACGCGGGGGTCATCCATGGTTTCTTTTTAAACGAATTTTGAAAATTTGATTTTTTACCTAATAAAACATATTGTGTTTTGAGCAATGTGTCAAATTTAATTCAAATTTAATTGGATTTTTATTGTTCATTCAATAATTCTAATCAAAATCTAGTGCACGAATTGCAATTTTACGGTGTCGAAATTTTTGTCTTTGACGAATATAGAGGTTATTGAGTATTTAAAGCGTCACAAATGTTTACTACAAGAAAAAAAATGTGGAAATTGTTCTGCTGACTGTAAGATAGCAGTAAAAGATGGCGGCAAACTATTCTTTCGGTGCCGTAAACAGTTGACTGCTACAACCATGGGCAATAAAAAAAAGTCAAGAAACAGTGCAATTTCAATGAAAGTATCCGCAAAAAATACCTTTTTTCTACACCAAACGGTGAACCATTCTCAAAATTTTGTGGATCCCTCTACACAAGCACACACACAAAACATAGAAAGGCTGTGGCGGGACGTGAAGGCCGAGTTGCCTCATTTTGGCCGAAAATATGTTTTATATACGATTCCCAAGTCACAAGGATAGGATCCATAACATCTTCCTGGCTATTGGTCAGTTATATAATCCCGAAAAAGAAAACATCGTTAATGATATTAATTTTGCTGAGGTGAGTAATGGAAAATGTGCGCCGCAGGCGAGAATTTTTTTTAAAAATCGCGCGATTTTTTGAAAAAAAATTTTACTTTATTGGGTACAATAAAATATTCATCGATGGATCGCGAATTATGAACATAAAATATTAATTCATAGGAGGAAGAGGAAGTGCACGGGGAAGACGACAGTGGATTAGGCCCTTCCCAAGGGGAAACCACGTTAGAAAAAACGCGCCTTGAATTTTACCTCAATAGGTGGCGTGGAAAAGAGTTCAAAACAGATCAAATAGGTGTAAAGATTTCCTCACTTTCGCATTGAAATTCAAGCAAATGTTCCCCTGAGTCATAGGAAAATAATATTTTAATATATTTATTTGAAAAAACAAACAGAAATCGAAAAGCATATGTGATCAAGCATGTATTTGTATGGGCAAAAATTACAACTTTAAAATTCGTTTAAAAAGAAACCACGGATGACCCCCGCGTTTTTTCTGCATGAAAATTCTTCATAATTCGCGATCTATCGAAGGGAATTTTTTTGGAATTTTCTGAGAGTAGGCCGCTATACTAGACAATTACCAAATAAAGATTTCGAAGATCCAAGCTAAGGCCCCTAACCCCTCGGGAAAAGAGAACAATTTGAAATAGCGTTACAGACCATCTGCCCTTAGATGTAGTTCAGATGATTAAAGTTCGTTTTTTTTTGGTTGATTTGTTTAAATTGTCAGTTTATATTAGATTATAAAGAATTCATTCATTCTTAAAAATCTACTATGACTGATACTGATATTGATGAAGTTCTGGATATTATTGGTAATTGTTTAATCAAAGCAGTAAGCTTTCCTTTCACCATTCACTTGTTGCCGTGTGGTTATTCCTAGGATTTGGTCGTACTCAATTATTGATGTTCTTTGGCTGTGGCATGGTTTGTGTTTTGGCGGTAAGCGAGGTGATGGGTACCACAACGCTAGCGATTCCCATTGCGTGTGAATTCGATCTAAGCTTACAACAAATATCGTTATTAGCCAGCGCTGCATTTATGGGCATGACTGTATCCGGTCATTATTTTGGCTATAAAACGGATCAAATTGGACGTCGTCGCGTGCTGTTGTATACGATTGGCTTGGGAATGGTCTCTTCCACTTTTTCATTAGCCATGCCCAATTTTTATTTGTTTGTGTTTTTTCGAATTCTTGTTGGGCTGTTGTGGGTATTATTTTTGAATCTTTTGGTATATGTTTTGATTTTATATATATAAAATTTGCCTGCAGTGTCAGTGGTTCCAATGTGGCAAATATGACCTACATAACGGAGTATACAAAGGTGAAAATGCGTCCACGTATGATCAACTATATGAGCTATTTTTTAGCCTTGGGTGCCATCTCTGTGCCAAGTTAGTATGAACTGGTTATCACGTCATATATACTAAATCCCTTGTCTTTATAGGTATGGCCACTTTGCTCAGTCCCTTGCAACGGATTGTTTGCAGTGTGGGTAGCTTCGATTTGTGTATGTGGCGCTTCTGTATGCTGATCAATACCATCCCTTATGCGGCAGCTTTCATTATCTTTCTTATACTGCCTGAGACGGCGAAATTTCTGCTCTCTGTGGGTGAGAATAAGAAAGCCTTTGACATACTGAATCGCCTGTGTGTCAAGAATCGTGGCCAGAGTCTCGAAAGTCTGGGTATAACGAGTATAACGCAAGCTCACACACGCCCGGAATCGGATAAGCAGCGGCAATGTTTTCTTAAACGCATGTGGAATGATACTGTACCATTATTTCGTCCGCCATATGTACGTCATGTTGTGCTGATTACTGGACTGATGTCTGGTTTCTTTGCTGTGTGGGTATATAAAGATGATTAAACCTAACTTTGAAATAAGTGTTGGGTTGTTCATGAGTAAGTGAACAAAAATGAGTTGCTCATTGAACTGAACAAGCGAATATGTATGGCTTAAATTGTGGTTTTTGTTCAGTTGCTCACTTTTTCGATATTTTTGTTTTGTTTTTTTGTACAGTTGCTCACTCATTTGTGCTTGTTCAGTTGTTCACTTTTAGTTGGACTCTCAGTTGGAGAGGAATACCCTTTATATAAAATTGGATTAATGTTTGTAAGGCGCAGAAAGAATATACATTCTTGTTCAGCATGACGAACTGAGTAGATATATTGTTTTACAAATCCGAAAAAAACTAGTTTAAGTAGGTAAAACTGCTTTGTATTTAATTTAAGCAATTTTAACTTGGCTTTAATTAATTTAATATGCTGCCACATAGTTCAGAAAAGTTTTATCAAAAAAAAAAAATAGAGTTTTCAAACTGAAAAGTATTCTGTCGTTAGCAGTGGCAAATTGTGGCAGACAAATCTAAATATTTCTCAAAGAAAACATATAATATTAACTAAAACAAAAGGAACTAGACCGAATACAGTCGAATCAATTGAGCAATTTTGAAAATTTAACAAAAAATAATATGTGAGTGAGCAACTGAACAACTGAACGAAAAATATCAAGTGAGATACTCAGTTTATTTAAGCTAAGGTCCTAAAATAATTTTCCAAAATTAAAATTCGTTTTAAGATTTTTCGGTACTATTTAAGCAATAGTTTGTGAGATCTTAGGTTTAAGCTAAGTCCCATAGGCAAATAATTTGCACAAATTTTGATGAAGACTTTGCTTAATAGGCCTAAATGGGGAATTTTTCGGAACTTTTTGAGCAGATTATTTGCGTATATATCCTTAGCTTTAGTTTGAAGCCCTGAAAAGTCTAAATTTATGACGAATTAGAAAAATTTTCATCAAAATTTGGGCAAATTATTTGCCTGTGGGACCCTTAGATTTACTCACTGAAAAGTGAGCAACTGACTTTGTTTACTGAATTGAGCAATTTTATACAACAGAATGCAGAATACTTATGAAATTCCTTTGCTTTAGTGGCTCTGGACTTGGCGGTTGGTTTATGACGCTACGACAGCATATGCCAGATGTTGAGAAGACACTTTGCCAAATGCTGGAACATAAGTTGGTTAGCAAGAGTACGGCCAGAGACTGTTCTGTTGTCGACTATACCGATTCCATTCTTATGGGTTGCTCTATTCTATGCGTATATATTTTAATTAGCATTATGTTATGCTGCATGAAACGAAAGCACATGTTAAGCCTGATGACGCTGGTGACCAGCATAAGTGGATTTAGTTTGAACTTTTGGAATCAAAAGTGGCCCGTCTTGGTGGCATTTGTTGCCTTTATAGCGATCAGTTTTTGTGGCATATCGGTGACAGCTGGTGTGATGTGTGATGTGGTGCCCACGCACTTGAGGTGAGTGTCTGATATTATTATATATACCCTAAATACTATGCATACTAAATTAAAATTGATATTGAGAAACCCCATCAAGTACATAAAAAACAAAGTCCAAGATAATCAGTCTAAAATTAATCCAAATCGATACAGATTTCCTCACAGCAAATACAAAAGAATTGACTTAAGTACGGAATTTTTAATCATGAAACCTTTGCCTTGATCCCGTTTTGATTTAAGCTCAAAGCTGGCTTGTGATTTATGTGATTTCAGCTTGTTTTTTGCGACCAATGGCTTTGAGTTTGTTGGTTAGCCCAAAAATCTACTCGAAATAGAGAAGCGTCGTAATCTAAATGAAATATCGTCATTTCTTTACAGTTGAATTATAAAATTCCGTAGCCAAATGACAAAACTTGAGCCATTTCTAACTCGCACTCGGTTACTTTTCGCTCCATCAATTCGACACAGCAATTCTGCATTTACTCTTATACTGATCGACAGCATTTTTCCCTAATAAATATACCAACCATTTTTTAATGTAATTTGGGCCGCTGACCTTAAAAATCGGCAAAAAAAAAATTCTATCGGCTAGTTATCGTAATTTTATCGAACATTTTTTTTTCTTCGATTTTTTTAAAAGGTACCTCCAAATAAATTCTTATGACATATGTTTCGTATTTAGTCAACAATTTTCTAGGGTAAATTAATGAAATGCTATGGGTTTAAAATAAAACAAAATTTTTTCTAAATTAAAAAAACCTTTTTTAACACTTGTAAAATAAACAACACCACTTTCGCGGTGCTATTTCTGATTTTTGTTCCCTTAAATGAGGTTCCATTAATAATCTGCCAATAATAAGGCAACTTGGGAGCCATGGTTTCTAATAGAGATGGGCGCAGGATCGGGCGGAACGGGACGAATACAAATATTAGATAAGTTTCTTGTCCGCAGAAACACGGAATAATGTTAATGTAAAAGTAAGATCAATGTTGGAATTAATTTAAAGTTTTGAGGGTCAAACAAGTAATACAGAAAATAACTCTTCTGTTAAAAATACTTCTGATCGTTTCTCAAAATTTATTGAAGATTCATCAGATATAGAGGATAAAATATCTTATGAAATAGGTTTTTACACACATTGAGTTAAATATAAGAACCAAGTATCTATTTTGCCGTTTTTGGAAAGACTGCTGACTACTGCAAAAACTTGCAGCGTAGTATTTAATGTGCCAACTTCTTCAGCAACAGTAGTGAGAGAGTGTTTTCTACCTCCAGTGGAATTCTAGAACAATGACGAACTCCTATTAATTTGAAAATGTATTAAAATACTTTAATAAATTGTAAAAATAAATTTTTTTTATCGAAATCAAAAATTTTCGGGATTCAGGACATGCGTGGCAATTTTAGCACTCCCGGTTCGGGATGGGCGGGACGGTATGCAATTTCTGTCCCGCGCCCATCTCTGGTTCCTATGGTCTAGTAATACCATTTCCCGATTGTACCACGGCAACTGAGGAATTAGTTTGGTGGCTGCTTATTGTTAGAGCATCATTTTAGAGGCCAAGAATATCGAATACAACTGCAAAAGTAATTGTGTCTATTTAAAAAGGATTTCCTTTTTTTTCAATTTTGAAAACATTTTTTATTTATTTTGTACTCATTGCACGTAAATCACTCACCCTAGCAAATTGTTGTCTGACTACAAATTTAATAGAGGCATATTTCGAAAATATCGGGAAAACAGTTTATCGATATAAGTATGTACCTCGATCAATTTATTTATTTTTCATGACGACTTTCATGCAAAAAAGGTATTTCATTTGAGCCCATAGAATTAAAACCCTTTATCCTAACAAATTTTTGTCCAAGTACAAAATATTCGACCAAGTTTGCAATTTTTTTGTTGTTTAAATTGAAATCGTTGCAAAAAATAAAAATCGTTTTAAAAAAGTCAAAAAAATCGATAATTGAAAAAAACTCGATAACTAGCCGATAAAATTTTTTCTAGATTGTCTCGATCAGCGGCCCAAAATACTTTAAAAAAAATGGTTTGTCGAGCAGTAATTTTGAGAGTATTGATACAAGATTTATAAGATTGTTTCAAATACAATCAAAGTATGGATCAAATACCTTTTTGTAAACTTAAATTTAGCTCTTCATTTTGTTTTTCTCTGTATATATATTCTTGATTAGCTTCAATCCATGATTGTCTGTGCGTTAGCCAGACTGTATAAGTCTTAGATATGGTAAGAGTTCGAGACACCATGTTTTGCAAGCAACACTCCTTAACATTCATAAACATAGCATACTTTTATGGGCATGTATTAGAATATTTTTATTGAGTATAAATGGGGTAATATAAAGGAAGATAGATAAGAGAATCATTTTTTGTCTTTGCCTTTATTTACTTTCACATATTAATAAGAAATTAAAAAAATATTAAAATATATTATATAGCAAAGCTCGCATAGAACGTAAATGCATTATAGAAACTTTGACAGATGCAGGTTATATTGGGCTTGACCGTCTGTCTTACTTCTTTAATATTGCTTCTTCTTTTTAATCAAATTTCAGGGGCAAAGCAGTTAGCATAGCTTACATGTTGGCACGAACGGCTGTGATTGTGTGCAGTATGATTGTCGGCGCCTTTTTGTTTACGAATTGTTTAATAATTTTTAATCTTTTTGTGCTAATTGCCATAAGTAAGTATAACTATTTACCAAGTGCCATAAGTTTAAATCAAACACTAAATGTATTTGTCTTTGCAGCTTGTTTTGTGCTCACATTTTTTTTGCCTATATAAATAAAAAATACACTGCGTATACGTGATATGCGTAATTATTTGACAGACAAGCTTCATTAAAACTTTGTGCCTTTTCCCGGGGGCCATGGGCCTTTTTTTTTATCATCTTTGGCAATCAGTCAATCAATCATTCAATCAATTGAGCGCACAGCACGAAGTGGAAAAAAAAGAAAGGATTATGGCAAAAGTTCAAATACTTTTTTTCTTCTGCTTCCTTTTTTTCAGCTCTAGCAGCCAGAAATAAAATAAACGTCAAATAAACTTGGCGACGGCTGTGTCTCTGTGTTTATGTGTGTCTGTGTGTGAGTGCCGGATATGAACGTGCGTTAAAAGCAAAAATGGCCAAATGCTAAGCGGCTTAATAATAACTGGCAAAGCGAAAAAGCAAAATGAAAACGAAAAAAACATATTGAAAGCGAAAGCAAGAAAAACTTGCTGAACAAGCACAATAATGGCAACCGAAACTCGATTTGCCAATGAAGCTGTCGATTTGGCGAATCTTCCCAAAATAAGCTTTAGCTTACGGGAACCGAGAGCCGGAGCCGCCAGACACAGACGCTGCTTATTTTCATATTTAACGGCTTTTTGGCTTTTGTTTTGCTTCTCGCCTTTTTTTATATATACTCGTTCATAGGTACATAACTTGCCATTCTTGTGAACTTTTGCTTGGCTTGAAAAAGTTAATTTCAAGGCTGAGCTAGTTTTGTCTCACGGCACGGTGGTACTGTGGACAATCGGAAGACAAACATTAATTAGTCACACAACGGATGAAATACCGAAGTCATCGTATGAACATCTCAAATATTTGATCGGCTGCATTTTAGCGTCGGGCAAAATTTTGATATCAAAACTCCCATTAGTCAGAAAGTTGTAGTTTGTCCGAGAAGTTCCTAAAAATTAATTAAAATTACGTCCCTTAAGTATGAGATAATATGAAATAAAATATAGAATACGTATAGAAATATTCATTTTCGACCCCATTAACTTCATAAAACATAGCTCCAATCCACTATAGAAAATTTGATCATTTGTCAGGCATTAATTAATAACATTGGGAGTTAGTGAGATTTTGGGATCTTGTGTTTTGCTTTAGGTTTTACATACCATTGGGCTAAATTTTGAAAAAAAAAAAAAAATGTCACCACTTTAACATTGCTTAGAAAAATTAAAGCTCTGCAGCTTGTTTACTCCGAATGCAACTTTGAGAATTTAGGAATTTATGAACTAATGGCAGATTTTGTTTTGTATTGAACACTTAAAAAAGGACTTTATGCCTGAAAAAAAAATTTCGACATATCTTATAGCTGCCATAGAACCGATCGGTGAGAAAATATGTCTTAGTGAGAAACCTTTTTGGTTTTTAATGGTAAACAATCAGCAAACGAGACCGAGACAATATTTTAAAATATTCTGTTCATATAAATCAGTGATGGGAACCCACGAAAGCCACCGCGGCCCTCTTAAGGCCTGGAAAAGGAACTTTACGGCGCAATTTTAGGAAAAGTAGATTTGTTGAAGAATAAAACTGTTTTCCCTAAAGTCCATTAAGGCCATTTTCATTACCCTCTCTGTAGTTCTGCTGCGGTCAATTCACTACTTAGCCTAAGGACGTCATGCATCACTAATCGGTACTCGCTCTGTTAGCAGCGGGTAATGCAACAGCTTTGACAAATTAGGCTTGCCAAAAAATCGACTCAGGGAAAAAATGTTAAAAACACCACAAATAAAAAAATCGTAGCTTACAAGAGAATTCTAACCCACGACCTTGGTATTTCTGCCGTTCGTATTAAGTTTCCTTGAGGTTGTGGGTTCGAATCCGAGACAAAGGAATATATTTAATGTAAACAAATTGATCAAATGTAAGCATATTTTTTTTATTTCAGTTTTTTAATCAGTCATATCAGTAGCTCTTCGCACTAGTCACCTCGTTAACGACTGGTAATGCAACGGCGCTCCGCTCTTTACGTTTTCCGAACATCCCATACAATATTCGTTAGCAAATTTCATGGCGGGTGGTTAAGTTGGTATCCGGTGCTCACTACCAGTGTAGCCGAACTAAAAGGCTAGGCTTACATTTTTCTGAGCGATTTTAGAAAGATCTGCTAGTAGAAGTATAATACAGATAGTAAAAAATGAATAATGCCCATATTCATTAGCCTGTGTCTTAATTTTGACGGAATGATAGGCAGAGTGTTCTTTTTGGACCGATCTTAGAAGAGTTGACTAGTCGAATATAATACAGATTCCAATGAATCCATTATGCGTATTCTCTGAAACTTAGATCGATATTTCTTGAAGTTATATGCTTAAATTATCTTTAGAGTGCTTTTTTTTGCAATGATACACCATTGGTGAAGTTTCTTATGAAAATTTGTATTGTAAAAATTCATAAACTTAAAAGAAAATTTGTAAGATTTATAGGCAGATTTAGAGGTGCAACACTCGTATATTGGTTTTCGAGTCGACTTGTATAAGTATAATACAGTTTTTAAGCAATCTATAACTGCAATTTTTATTAACCTAGTTCGAAGTTTTTCGGTGCAGAACAAGTCTCGGTTTGAAGCGAACCCCTAAGAGCCGGTTCAGTTCGGATTTTTTTAATTGCCCGATTCGGACCATGAACCTAACCTCTTTTATTTTGTAACCCTAGAACCTTAACCCGAACCGCAGCATTTGTTCCAAGAAATGGTTCGGTTCACCATATTGAGTAATTTTTTCAACAAAAAACTTTTTTAGTGAATAAGACTAAAATATTCCTACGCAAATTGTCCAAGAAATACATCAACAAATATTTTAAAATTTTGAAAAGGTCTTAAAAACGAACACTTAGACTCTACTAGCTGTTCCAGCCACCCAGGCATTTTCCACACTAAAGTTTGTTCCTTGTAATCTAAGAGCCAATAGAGACAAACTTCCCAGCTTGGGCTGGGGATTAATCTTTGCACTGAGGCCATTAGGATTTGGCCTCTGTGATGTCGCGTACAGACTCCTTACTATCTATTTCTCCTATGCTTCAGTACAAACTGATGTCTAGGCGTAGATTTACACTCAGGCACAAACCAAGGCAAAAACAGAAGAAGTGGGAGACGGAATTTTTTTCCTCGTCCCGTCCCCGTCTGAGCGCTTTGCTCATCGAGTTGGCCATGTCTGCCTTACGATTCTGCAGGTTGAGAGATTTTGCCATTTCTGGTTTGGTTTGCTTTGAGTTCGAGAACATTTCGTAAAATGAGCCTGCACGTTGCCAAAGGTATTCTAGTGAAGGGAAACGTCGGACTGATCAGACATCTCTTGGAAAGATTTGTTGCAATCGTTAACTAATATTGAATTGCAGGATATTGAGCCAAGCGACTTAATGGCAGCCTGGCATCGGGGAAAATTTATATTGTACCAGGGGTTCAAGGGTTCCGGTTCCCGAAAAGGTGAAACGAACCTATAGATTCCTGATGGGTTCGAACGGCCAAACGAAACCTCATCCAACATTTTTTAAGGTTCGCAGTAGTGAAATTCAGATCATATACTCGTTAATTGGGTTTCAGAATGCTTTTTCGGGATGGTACACTTTCTTAAGGCGCTGAAGTTAAGCACAAAATATTTCTTTCATTAAGTCCGGGGAATAATTTAAGACATTGTATGTTCAATGAGGCAACGGTACGAATTTGCAAAATTTAAAGATAGAAAAAACTTAATAGAATAATTTGTTTAATTTTAAAAAAACTTGAAATAAAAGTGGACCACTCAATAGTTGCACTTCCAGTTCAAGAAACTTGCTAGAGTTAAGAAACTCCTCACTCATTTTAGACGATAAGCTTATCAAGCTTAAGGGCAAAAACGTAGACAGGCTTCACTGTGTGAGTGAAAGGGTTTTTCTTTATGGTTGATTGCCAGCCAACAGGTAATCATCAGGCATGTTCACCCACTGACAGCTTCCCCGAGGACCTGCTCCTGCAAGGCTTTGCATTTTAAACAAATTTTGGTTGGGACTTTGGCTGCTGCTCTTCAATTTTTTTTTTCCATATTCTGAGGCTTGTGCAAATAGCAACCAATAAGCTTAAATAAGCTCCAGCCAAATGATGGCATCAAAAGTTTTCATGTGTTTTGGGGACTTAGCGGAGACAATGTTTTTTCTTTCTTTTTTTTTTTTTTTGCCTGGATTATCGAAGTGCGTGAATGTGAGTGAAGAACATGCATAAGTAATTCTGTATGTGTGTGTGTGTCGAGCTTTAATTAAGTGGTGGCATGCAGCAAGCTAAAATTTAACCAAAAACTTCAACTCAACTTAAATTTGATTCTTGTTGTTGTTGCATTCTTACCGGTGGTTTGTGGTGGGTGATGGTGGTTTTTGTGTGTAAATTTTATTGTTTAAATACTTTTGCCATTACACAAAATATTTGCTCAATTTGCAGTGGTTTTGTATAATTTACAAAAAGGTTTTTTTCTTGAATGTTTTGTGGAAGTGCCAGAGCCTTTTTATTGAATTAAGCAAAAGCAAATTATGCAAAAATACTGACAGGTGCTTTAAGGGCTTTAGGTTAAGTTTAGTGCGTTTATTTTTATTTATTATTAATTTATTTATTTGCTGGTTGCTTTAATTGTATCTTGTGTTGTTTGTCCAGTTAGTGTGAGGTGTGTCAAAGCTTTGATAATGCGACACCGATATTGTGGCTAAGGAAAAGATATCAGAGAGATGCAATAGATAGATTAGAGCTTACAGTATTTCTATATAGTTTAAAGAGAGAGAGACAGAAAGAAATTCAGTGAGAGAAGTAGAGAGAGAGAGAGAGTGAGGTGAGCGGAAAAAGTACCAGACACAACCTAGCAGCAAGGCACAGTTGAGTTACAGTGTGAGTAGACAGCAATAGAGTACAGTACAGTGTCGAACCCTTAATCCTTAAGCCACCCAATCCTTCCACCCCGCACAGCCCCCTCTACTCACGTCGCGATCCCATGCGCTTATGCTGCTCAGTGCCCAAGCTCATGGTTCTGCCCAGTTCGCCACGCACAGCCTTCAAGGATTTCAAGATCTCATCCGGATCGCGCCGTGCCACCGAAGAGCGACGCCTGCCCACCAGATACGATGTGGGTGGCGTCGCCAAGGCATCCTCCTCAAGCCGATTCTTTTCGGCATCCTGAAAACTGGATCGACGCGAACCCGGCAATGAGCGCGAGAAGTCCTTGCCCAGCTGATAGACTTCGACCTCCAGGGTCTCTGATTGTGAAGAGCCACGCCTTGAGCCAGCTATATATGCATGATCGGGATGTAAAAGCGATGCCCCATCTCCTATGGAGTCTACCTCATCCGACATGGAACGTTGCATGTTGTAATCGCGTCTCAATAGCCGGGAGACATCGCCACCCGGGGCTCCCGCTGCTATTGAACCACGTGGCGACACACTTGGCGATTTGCTTATACTAATGCCTCTCAGACCCTTGGAATCTTCCAATCTGCACCAGATGGCCTGGTCATCGAGAAACGCCTGCTGCAGCTCAATGTTGCATTCGCCCAAGAAAATGGATTCGGTATGCGGAACCAAATCCCACAGCTGAATATCTATATAGCGATCCATTAAACTGTCCGCCTTGACATGGGCAAAGGTCAAGGTGGCATTCCAAATGGGATTCTGGGTGGGTCGACTGACCTCGGTTTGTTGAACGCTACCATCGCCACTGGGAAATAGAGTAATGAGAGTCGTTTGGGAATGGATGAGACAATGTTAAAGTCATTTAAAGGTTAATTTAAAGTTGTGAATTCACCTTTTTTAAGGGGGTCATGAAGTTGTATTTACTTACAACAAAACATCTTATGAATTCTAAACTTAAATAAACTGGTTGACTATACGGTGCAACCCTGAAGCTTGAAGAGCGATTTCAGCCTTAGGATAAATCCTCTCCCCGCCTAAACAAAGTCTCTGAAGCTCTCGATAGCACCTCCAAATGGACCTCCCAGTTCTTCCCTATCACTTTCGCTGAGGTTAAAGGCAAAATCAAAGAACTGCTGATACGAAAGACCCCAGTTATGGACAACCTTGACAACAGGAGAATGAAGTTCCTTCCGGACAAGGCCGTTCTTTTTCCGTTGCTCATTTTGAACATGGTTCTGAAGCTAAGCCATTTCCCATGGGCCTGAAAGAAAGCCCGAATTCTTCTTATCCACAAGAGTGGAAAACAAACCTCCTGCCTCGTTTAAACTCTTGGAAAGATCTTCAAGCATTGTAACCTTCGAGAAGCCATACCCGAGTTGCAGTTTGGGTTCCAAGTGAGTTATGGAACTTCCGCACATCCACATTGAGTAGTTAACTACATCCTCGAAAGGTACAACGGAAGAGTATGTCGTGGCATCATACCTTGACATCCAGCAGGGTAGATAGAGTGTAGCACGAAGGTTTGCTCTCGAAGATCAAGGAGCTACTTTCGCCCCAACTGTACCTTCTTTTCAAGAGCTTCCTGATGGGCAGAACCTTTGAGGTGGCTTAGAATTTGTGCTGGTATTCCACAGAGAAGCGTACGCCCTAGCGAACCCTAACGACCTGCGTATCGCAACATTCGCCGACGACACGGCTATACTCTGGTGCATATTTATAACCGCACCCAATTTTTCCAGTGTATTATGAGTGGATATCAACAAGGTAATGCAATAAAAAATAACCGTATATTTAAATTTGTTTTATGCTTGGTGCACATAAATAGCCGCACTTCAAGAACGACAAACAAACGGTAGACAAATTATTAAGAAACAATTTGTTATATTAATTTTGGTAATGCGTATGAACTCCCTTAACTTTAATTAGTTGAAAAATTCGATTTGGCATACTGTCGACCAGAGTTTTTACCAAAATTGTGGTAAGTTCTTCTCATACCTTAATTAATGTCATTTTTAGCTTTTGGACATTTTGACATGTTTTGTTTTGGGGCATATATTTTTCGAATTCATAAGGCCCAAAAGTTATCCATCGGATTCATGTCAGAGAACATGCCGGCCAAAATTCCATTGTTGGCTTGACCCGGGCTCTTCACAACTGACGTGCTTTGAAGCGTTTTCTTGTAAAAATGCGTCGTTTTGCATTTACGCTTGCGCAAAAGATTAATTTTTAGGATCTCTGTGTACTCAGTAGAGTTCATGTGAGTGCTTGGAAATGCGAGCTCCAAGCATCCAGACACGCAGGTTTTTTTCCGACCATAATCATCTTGATTCTTTTAAAAATTGCGGTCCAGTTTCTTGGAGCGACCAATTTTTTGTTACCATTTTTCCGAAATGAACAATTTCAATAATTTTCAGGGACCGTAACGTTATAACTTTTTGGATAAAAATTTTGTAATAACAATTATTTTCTAATTTTTACTTAAAAATTTAAAAAATAATCGTTATTCTATGATTTTAAAAAATAAAAATTTTGTTTTAACAGTTAAATGGCAATTTTTATATAAAAAATTTTTGAATAACAGTTAAAACTAATTTTAATTATAAAAATTTAAATTAATTTTTATTTTGTAATTTTTATAATAATTAATTGTTATAAAAAAATTTTTATTAAAATTTTTATAAAAATTACTTATCTAGTAGGCGTTTGTAAATTATAGAATATCTTTGATAGAAGGATACAAGATTTACTTAAACCTACTAGATTAGGAATTTTTATAAAAATTTGTATAATAAAAAAATTTTATAAACAATTTAAAATTAATTTTTATTATAAAAATTACAAAAAAAAATTAATTTAAATTTTTATAATTTAAATTTGTTTTAACTGTTATTGAAAAATTTTTATATAAAATTACCATTTAACTGTTAAAACAAAAATTTTATTTAAAAATTATAATATAACAATTTCAAAATTTGTTTGTGATAAAAATTGAAAAATAAAAATTTATCCCATTTAAGGACTTGCCATCAAATGATGAAGATTCATGTACTCCATTTTATCAGTGGATTCATATTTCGTGGTAATTTTTTTCACTTCCATAACTGTTATTTTCGGTCCCTGATAATTTTACCTTTTGAAACGTCGGAAAACAAAGTTCCACTTAGCATACTGTTAAATTCCACAAAAATAATGACAATTTTGATTATCAAAAATGTTGGCACAACCAAAATGATCGCTAACCAAAGCGAGAATGAGAAATTAGTGCAGTGCGGCTATATATATGCACCAAGCATAAAACAAAAATTTAAATATAACGGTTAGTGCTGTTGTTTTGTTTCTTGCTTATCTTATTTTTGCCTTTCTTTTTATTTGCTTTGACCAATTGTTACTATCCCCTCTCTGAGTACTCGTACACTGGAAAAAATTGGGTGCGGCTATAAATATGCACCGGAGTTTACTTTAGAACCAAAGACATCGAAAAGGACCTTGCTTTTCCTATGCTGTGAGATGTGATCAACAACCCAGCTGCTCGATACCTTGACAAGTTATCATACCACCCAAATAAGCTGGCAAGAAACTTGCCAAAAATACGCTGGATCCTCGGACCCTTGCAAAGAAGAAGGCTAAGGAGAGTCTTTCCCCGGGACCTCATCTCACGAAGGCTTTAATTGGACATTACCACCGGATCTACTAGTTATAAATAATTATTCTTAGGAATTACTTAAACTATTATAAAATTACAACTAACGGTAAGACCCTGCCTTGAAAATTTCTACAATTTCCTATTTGTAAAGACGGCCAATTCTATGGTAGCAGAATGCTAATTTGCATACAAAGTATTTTATAAAATAAAGGACTGCGAAATTCTCCCTATTCAATACTGTTTTCAAAACCTCCCGGTTCTATCATCATTACGTTTTTTTTTGGACTACAGGTTTCCTTGGCTATTTTTAGATACATTTAGATTAGTTCTGCATTGTTCATTTAGCAGTAACTGATAAGTAGACATCGGATTCTATGATATGCTTAATACTTAGCATTTTGGTGTGATGTAGTGTGAACAGAGTTTAAAAACAAAATTTGACCACCTTTTCCGATTGACTTTTGCTTAAAGGTTCCGGTTTATCACTTTTAAAGCATCGAACTAACAGACTGTAAATGATGAAGTTTGACTGCCAATATGATTAAATATTGTTTTATTTTGTTTTGGCTGACATATTTAATTCAAGAATACACAAACTATGTTCCCCCAGCTTATAACGAGCTTAATTAAATTCCTTAATAATTTCCATGTAATTTTCCACTTACCATTTGGGCAATATGCGAACTTTGGCATATGCTTCCGGCATATTCCCATGACCATATGCTTCATCACGCCACGCCAGATCATCGGCAGCCATTAGTGAGACAACCAATTCACTTCGTTCGGCATGATACCAAACCTGTATCTGGACGCGTCCACTGACCAGCTTCTCTCGTGCAATTTGCTCCTGTGATGTGATTATATAAATATACATTAGTTAGGCAGCAGCAAAAAAAAAAGTGGAATAAAAGCCTGTTGACAATTGTTAGCCTACAGCCTACACAAACGAGTGCAAGTTTTTTTTGTCTTTTTTTTGCTTGCTTCACCTATTTACAATTTAATTAGTTTTCTTGTATTTGGCTGTGTACAGAACTGAACAACAAATTAAAGCAATCAAAACATAAATAAAACTAATTAAACAAGTGAAAACTAAAACAAGGGAGAGAGAAAAGGTGGCTGTTGCGCGTTTGGGTGAACATGCAGACCCGCAGGGGCAGGCACAGGCACAGACATAGAAATATAATGCAAATTATATACATACAAGCATATTCATTTATATATTTACATACATTTATACACATATATATATTTATATATATTTACAATGGCCATAGAAACAAAGGAGAACCGCAAATGCAATCTGCTTGGGGCTGTGTCTAGTGCCCAAACGGAAGTCATTGCGGCGCAGTTGCGCATGAAGGACCCGTAGTTGCTGTGGTTGTTGTTGTTGTTGGCATTGTTAGTGCTGCGTTGTGTTTATTATACGTGCAAGTCGAAAATAGCGCTGCTTCATAACATATTCATAGCGTGTACATGCGCACAATACCAACAACAACAACAAGAACAGCAGCCAAACTGACTTTGCCCCCGCTTTCATGTTAGCTCTGAAACGGAAGCCGCCATATTGCAATAACGTGTTCCAAACGGAAAGACACACAGACACACACACACATACACACACTGCGAACTGTTGCTCGGCAGAGTTTTTATGTTGAAAATGTGTACACTCGTCGAAAAAAAAGTAATGTATAATTTGTGCTCTTAAATGAATTTTACAAAAAACTTATGGGCATAAATTATTAATATTAAATTCTTGCTAGTAAACTTAACTTGTACCATAAATCAAAGCCAGCGTCCTTGCAACGTAAAGAAAGGCAAGAGACTAACCAGAAAAATTATACTTATTTTTATCAAAGAAATAATCAGCTTACTAGGCGAGTTTCGTTACTCAGGGAGAGAGGTCATTTAAATAGACTCAACATTTTTTTGTAGTTTACACTTTGACTTAATTATTTACCAGACAAATTTGGCTGATTAGAGTTGGCTGCAGACATTTAAAAGTTACAAGCTGTTGGCATATTTCAATAATCAACGAAAAATCCACAAGGAATTTTGGAAAACATGAAGCTCAAAGTCCCCTTTGAATTCAAAATTAATGACAAATCACGTAAGTGAATACAAAAAATAAAAAACTTTTTACTACTTTAAAGAAATCTGAGTGCGATGTCCACAGCAGAAAACCAACAAGGGATATTTGACAAAAATATCTCATCCCATGACACATTTCCTATCAAATTCGCATACTTTTCGTCTAATGGAATTTACAGATCTACACAAGAACTTGGCTATTAAAGTCCTCAAGTGTTTACTCTCCCAAAAATGCTGGTATTAAAAAAAAATGCAAAGTGACTTGGAGAATGTCAAGCGTAAAGTCTGCTGTTGAGAGGGTCTTGGTTGCCTTTAAAACAGTGCTGTACAGACAAACCCTGCTTTCATGTGTCTAATGTCTAAAAATCTTTGTGGAATTTTCGTTGAATATTGAATTATAATCAACCTTGTCTTAGAGCCTGTCAATAATCATTTGATAAATATTAAAAAAGGTCACTTATAAACATTTTAAAAATATTTTGCTGTGCAAATGCAAAAAAAAAAATCACCAGAATAGACTCAGCGTGTTCGACCTTATGAAGTATATACTAGAGGTGCGCGCGTGACGTGTATTTAAATGTGTCACGACATGTCACGATGTGATCGCGAGAAAACACCAACTTTCGTGCGTGAGCATCCGTGATCCGTGCGGGATTCGTGAGTGTTAAAGTTATTCATCGTGAATATTCACGAAAATTTGTTTCATTAATTATATTGATTAAAACAATGTTTTGATTTCGTAAATACGCTGCTCGCAGCTGCTTCATACAATAGGCGCAGTGTGGCCATGAAACCCCTTATAGAATTAAGGTCTCTGCACGCTAAAATTGGGGCTGGTTCATCGTGCGTTATAATTCATTTAATCCTCCTTTAAATAATTGTGTGCGTGAATCGGGCGTCAAAAGATTTTTATTTCGGGAATCGTGCGTTTCGTGAAGGAAAAATTGCTCACGCGCGCACCTTTAGATTATATTACAACGTGGCTTCTAACAACTGTCTTACCTATTTGCTTAAAGTCCAGAGATACAACATCAAAATTTCGGCTGAAAACTTAATATTTTTATTGTTTACATTCTTGGCCTACATTATTTTTTATTCAACTCAAATCTTTTACCAATTGCTTTTTTCACAAGCTTTAATCGCTTTGGAAAAGCCTCACGGCGGCACGGGGGATTTCTTCTGTAATTTTGTTCCAAATTTTGTGATCTAAATTCATATTTTTAGCGTTCTTTAATTTGACCAACATGTATTTTCATATAAAAAAGTTCAATGGATTTAGATCCGGAGAGGATGGCTGCTATTCTTCTACAAAGTTGCACCGTTTTTGCCTTATGGGCAGGAGCCGAGTCTTTTTGTAAGCAATATTGCTTATGACCAAACAGCGCAGATCCGTGAGAATGAAAATGGTTGATCAAAACTTTATTCAAGAAGTATTGCGCGATCAATTTTTCGCCTTTGTCAATGGTAAGAAGAGGGAGCTTGCATTTTGCGGATATGGCCAAAACAGATGTGGTATTTTGATATCTTTCAATGCTTTTTTATTGGCTGGAATATCACTCATGCTCGTGGAATATACGCGATCATTCCGTGGGTTGTGATTTTTTTGCAGCAGGAATAAGTACTCGTCCGAAAACACGATTTTTGTACAAGCTCTCTTTTTGCTTTCATCGCTCTAAAACGTTTAATATCAATTGATCGAATTAACAACTACGTAACCTTATTTCAGAAGAAGTATAAGAAAAAGAAATACTAAAGGAAGCAGGTCTATGGAAGTTCATTTTCATACAGTATCGCTTTATAAAAGTGCGACAGTTGTTAGGATCCACTTGATTAGCTTGACGAGCTAAGTTGATATAGTCATGACCTTAAGCCCGTCTGCGCTATCTCCTTCCTTAGTTTAAAAGCTAACTGAATGAGTTTTGTTGCAAGATATGAGCTCCCAAATTTGTTTCCAAATTTTTTCAGTCGTTAAAATTATTTAATAAGAATTTTAGAATTTTTGTTTTTTATATTGCCCATTTGTTGTCTGTGGTTTTACTTATTTATACATAACTTCTAAAATCCTACTGCATTTTGAAAATATAATATACGAAATCACTGCTTATAAATAAGCCTAGAAATTAGTGAGCGACATTTTCTACCTAAAGTTAATCGTTTAAGATTTATTTATCTTAAAACATAAAAAAATATTAAACATCTCACAAAAATTTTAAAAATTTTTAAGTGGTTTATTTTTATTTATTTATTTGAAAATATTGAAACACAATTACAAATTGTGTCCAATTGGAATGCCATATCATCATAGGCCTTAGGCTTTTAAGTGGTTTATGTTTTTACCTTATTTCTGCGTAGAACAAGCGTTTGTTTTTACAAATCTGTGGTAAAACGGCCAAGTTATAGACTTTCAAGCTAGATGCCCCAAATCGATTTTTTTTTCCCAATTTTATCTTGTAAGGCTTCATTGGCTGCAGGTTCTGTAATGGAGCCTCCTTAACTGAGAGCTGTTGCCCGAAGGCAGCCCTCCCCAGATGGGTATATTTTGGCCCCCGAACTCCCTGGGTACGCTCATGCGATTTGCGATTGCTGAAGAGCCTCTGCTGAATGGCATTGATTGCAAGCTTTAAGGATACTGTGCCTTGAGAACATTTTATTAGATATTTTGTTCTATTCCTTTTCCAGCTGAGGTGCCCAAGGGTTCCTTATAGCAAGCTAACGTCATTACATAAATGGATACATTTTTTTAAGTGCTTCCAAAAAAAAAGCAGCAGACTTTCATGCTTTGAAATCATTGGTCAGACAATAACAAAATCTTTGCTAAAGTTTTCTGTCGCCAATTTAAATCATTGTTGTTGCTTAAGGCCTATACTCAGATGAGAAAAAAAATGTATTTTTTTTAACAATACTTCATATAAATAAGGAAGGTATTCAATAGAATTCAGCTTTCAAAGCTGCTTGAAAGTTTTTCTATTCATATGAAGTATTGTGAAAAACTACATTTTAATCTCATCTGAGAATAGGCCTTTAGGACTTTCATAATGTTAAATAAAAAAAAATTTAAAAAGAAAATAAACTGACTAAATTTTGTATGTATTTTACTCTTTCTAGTGACGGTTGCTGTGTGTATTGACAAATTCTTATGCCCAGCCTATAAATGCGTGCTTTAGAAAAGTAAGAAACTTGGGCATCTCTGATATCAAGCAGAAATAATCAAACAGACAAACACAAGCCGTTTTGAAAAAGGGTGGGCAAAATTTACCAAAAGTTCTAAACTTTTGCCATATTTTTTTTGACGGTGCATGAAAAAATTATTACCTGATGCCACACATCTTTCTCATCTGTGGAAATCGAATTCGTGTTGGGACTTTTTATAAGCACAAAAAAAAAACCCCCAAAGAAAAAGAAAAGAAGGCGGCACTTATTTTTATCTACAGGTAAGCAGGCAGGCACATGTACTTCTGTGGCCTGGGATTATGGAAGTTTATCAGTGGCACAGGCAAAGCCCAAGCGATAAGAAGCCTAAGAGCACTTGAAAACTTTTCACACAGCCAAGTCAGAGCTTGTCGATAATCATAATGATGACGACGACGACGTCGACGACAAAGGAGGAGAGGCTGAAATTGTTGTTAAAAGTTTTCTAATTTTCGACATTTCAAGCATTTTATGCCTCCCAGCTGTCAATTAAAGGGCCACAGCACCTGTTGCCGACAGGCCTAAGACAAAAGTCAAGTTGTCTGGCAGGAAAAGGGCGGGGGCCGGGTGGGCGTAATGAAAAACTCGCACGCCAAATTGACACCTGCAACAGCAAAGTTTTTTTGTGTGTTTGTTATACTAGGCGACAAGTTTGGATGTGGAATGTTGCGGTTTCCAAGTTTGGTAAAAAACACATATATGTACATTAAACCGGACCTCAAGAAGGTAAAATGGAAAACAAGTTGAACTCAAAACTCCGAGAAGTTACTTTTTCGAGGAAAATAATTACGTATACGACATGTTTTGCAACACAATCTATGTGGTGTAATATTCGAAAAAATTCAAATTTTTTTTTTTGCCAAATTAATATAGTTTAACACAGCTAAGTCAGCTGTGAATAAAGAAGCTACAAAAAGCTTTTGTTAAATAAGCTTTAATCTAATGACAAGACAGCTGATTTTGCAAATTTTAAAGTGAAAGAATTTGAAGAGGCAAAACAAAAAAAAAACCTGCTTCAATCACAAAAGGATCTTTTAAAAAGTTATTACCCTGGCCTACTAGAATAAAATTCTATCTGAAAATATGCAAAATCCGCTGTCTACTAATGACTGTCCGATATTTGAAATATTTAAATTTTTGCAGAATAATAATCCATTTTGATTTTGAGACTGCAAAACTTGTGCTCCGTCTGTCCGTCTGACAGAGAGTCTGTTTGTATGATTGCGTCGATTTCAAAGACTACAAAAGTAAGGGCCACAAGGGGTGACTAATCAACCATTGGCCCAATCAGGCAGTTTACAGACAAACTCCCTACTTGGCTGAAACCTCTTTTGTGTATTGATACGTGGTTTCAAAAGTTTCAAAACCTCTAAATACTATTTACCGTTAAATGTTCTGCCGTTTTCAAAGTAATCGGTTTTAAATATGCCACGGGTATTTAAAAAAAAACCTTGCCCTTACTTTGTTTGATTACACACCTCGGCCTTCTGCCTGGGGCAGCCCACTTTTCGGCTTGCTCCTTGGTCTGTGATTTGCCTTGATGAAAGCAAGTTGTATCTATACTCAAATAAAAAAATTCTAAAAGGAAGCATAAATTTTTAACTAAGCAATAAAATCTTTCTTATCAGAAACAAAGAACGTGTGGTTCTTAAACGCGGTTCGGATTTTTGATTTCGGATGAAAAAAAAGATTTTCTGTGCAAATTTTTTTGACTTAAAAAATTCGAAAAAATTAAAGATCTTTTTTTATTGACATAAAAATATAAACAGTTAATATCTATGGTGAAACGGCGAAGTTATTGATTTCCAAGCTAGATGCCCAAGCATCTTTTCCTTGCCTTGTTCAACATGTTTTGTATGGAATGAGATTTTGGAAAGGTTAGCTTTAAAAGTCAATTGCAGGTGTGCCAAAAAAAGTATATTAGTAAGCAAGCACCAATACATAAAAACTATATCTTCTTTTTTTTTTTGCTCTGCTGCGGTCGCAACCTAGCCTATTTCCACCAAATGTCAACATGTCAACATTTCTTCCATACGTTTTTCGTTAAGAAAACAGAGGAACTTTTTTAACATTTGTCCAAAATTTCGTCATTCGCTACGAGGTTATTTGGTATTTTATTATTAATAAAAATAAATATCTGTCTTTACAGCCCCAAAGAGCCAGGCCGAGTTTTTCTCAATCTCCTGGCTTGTGTGCTTTTAAATTTTCGGACAAGAGAAATGGACCTACAGTTCACCGCCGAATCCGAACGGCAAAGTTTGATCAGCTTTTTCATGGCTAGTTACTTCACAGCTGGCGGCAATAGCTGTTAAAGGTGACCGCATGTGTAAAAGTTTTAAAGAAAAAAACTTTTTATTAGATGTTCCGAGGCGGCATCGAACCCAAACCTCCCGCACAATAGGCGCACACACTACTCATTGCACCACAAACGGTATTTTGTTATTCAATACTGAATTATTTATCGATTCCTTCAAGGCAAATTAAGTGTCATCACCAATAATTTGTTTTGATTATTAATAAATTTTTATTAAATATTGCATATTTATCTTCTGCTGATGATTAAGTTTAAGACAATGTGCTTGCTCAGTAGAATTTCGCTCCTGACGGTCATGGCATTTTTTTTTTGCAAAGAATTGAACTCCACAAGCGTTTGAAAGTAGCGCCTCTGACTGAAAAGAAAGCAAGCAGCAGCCGTCCGACTGATTTAATGGGGTCTTCTTCCTCTGGTTTTAAACTTCTTGAACAAACTTTGCAAAAAGTCTTGTGATACATACGTGTCGGAATCGGCCGAACCTGATGACTATAGCGCATAGCTGTCAAAGGAACGACCAGTCTAGTAACTAGTTCTAGTGAGAAAATTTTTCTTGTTTTCTTTGTAAAGTCTCCATACACGTAGTTTAATATGCATCCACATAACACTGCCAGTTTTGATTATAAGCGGTAGTCTATTTCGTATGGCTGCCGTTTAACCGATAGATCATCAAAAAATATTAGTAAGTATCTTATTTTTTTATTTCTAATATTTTTACTTCAAAACAATTTTGCCTAGTTTGATAATAATCGGATAAATATTTCGTTTATTTTCCTTGGCTTGGTCAGCCAAATGCTTCAGAAAGTGTCGTCATCTGTGGTCAGCTTTGGAAATCACTCACTTAGCGAAAATTATATTTTTTTAAGATAATCAGAAAAACCTTTGCTTAAATAAATTGAAGAAAATGCAATGGCGTATGTTAGCTTTCTTATATTTTTTTGAATTGTTATTCAAACAAAGCCAACTGTTTATAAATTAATTGAATATGCATATAATAAAAATAGGCAGCACTTAAGTATGAGTGAATACACCAAAAAGCAACACATAGGGAGGTCCACTCCAATGAACATGCCACGCACACACACACACACACACACATACATACAGACAAACACAAAGCATTTACAAAACAAAAGAATTACATTTTCAATGAATATAAATATATATATTTACAAGTGGAAACATTCAATTCATTATGCTTCAATCAATCAATCAATTCTGTGTTAAATTTTACATAAAATTATTCTTCGGTTGTTCTTCTGTATTGTTGCCTTCTTTGAGAATATTTTGTTTGGTTTCGGTTTCATTTTGTTTATAGCCATAACTCGTGCCAGCTGGGGTTACATTGTTGTTAGGTTTCTTTATGGTATTTTATATATATATATATATATTTTTAGTTGCAAGTTGTTCAAAGAGAAATGCTAATCGGTTTAAGTTTCAAAAGAGCCACTAAATGCTAGGCTTAGGCGTAATTTATTTAATATTTTTTTTTTTTGCAAATAAAAGCAAAATGCAAACAAGTCAAAAATCTAAACAGAAATGAAATATTAAAAGGGAAATGAAAGTTTAAATTATATAACTGAGGCATAATATGTTTAGTGTAATGTTTTTTTTTTTGGCTAGTTGCTGCTATCCTAACGCTAAAGGGTTTGGGGGGCCTGGAAAAACTTTTGAAACATTTGACAATATTCAAACACATAATACATTATTTTGTCTGGTTTTTATATATATAAGTATATATGTACAAATGAGTTAAGGAAAAGGTGTGTGTGTGTGTGTGTGTGTGTTTGTATCTAAGAAACACTATCTTCATTAAAGAGATTCAGGGAATTATGCAAAAATCAAAACATTTGCTAAGCGAAAGCCAAACAAAAGCTCATAAATTGACAGAGAAATGGAAAATTTGTTTACAAGGACACCGAGCAGTTTAGCAGAGGAAAAACAACAAAAGAAATCACAAAACAGAAAAAAAAGTAAAAAAAGGAAAATATAACAAACGAATGAAAGAGAAAGCTTGCTTTACAATACATTTTTTAATATGGAAAGGCATTACAATTTAACTTAGAGAAAAACCTGGCTATATTACACTTGGTTTTTTTTTTATTGGAGGTGGGGGTTGGAGAAGCTGTACAGGGTAAGTAGTAGGTAGGTTGCTTGGATTTTATCATAGTAAAGTTGCTATTTGTTCATTTACCATTTTGATTGAGCTGGCCTCGGTAGGTAGATTTATGGGAAGAAGGTTGGATGGGAAGTCTGCAAATTGTATAAAGCAAGTCCAGGCGAGAGTTTTGTTCTTTTGCAGTTAAATAGAGAGACTTTATTTTTCACTTTTTCTTTTTTTGTTGTTAGCTGGCTGTTTTAGAGACTAATAACTTGGGGTGTATATATATATATATATGTATAGTACTTGTATGTATGTATATAGTTATATGTATCGTTTAGCGTATACATTCAGATCGCTGGTTTTAGTGCTTAATAAAAAACATTTACCAATTTGCCACAACTTGCTGGGATTTCTCTTACTTTGATTCATTTGGTTTGTAAAGGTCTATAAATTTAGTTTTACAGTTCACAATTATAATAGTCATAATAGTAATAATAATAAGAATAACGTGTGTACTCTGTACAAAGTGTGTGTGTGTGTTTAAAGTGTACGAAATCAAAGTTAATGTTTTATCACCCATCTGACAGGAGTTACACAGCTAGAAAGCATTTATCAAATTTAAGATTTCAGTTTCAGTTTATTTAAAATGATTCTCTTCCGTTTTTTTTTGGTTTAAGTTTTAGCACTTCGTTATTGTGATTTGATTTGGTTTCTTTGTTTACTTATTTATGTAGGTGGGCTCCACAATACAATTTTCGCGCTTTTTTTTTTTTAACAGTTACAAACACAGCACTAACAATGGCATACACAACTTTGGTAGTTAACACTATGCAACATATTTGGCAACGAATTTTGGGGGTTCACCCAAATCAAAAAATTTTTTCTGGACTCAGATTTAGTAAAATTATTCTTCATTCTTATTTTTATGAAAATATAAACCAGTGTATCAAATCCAAACATTTACTGGAGCAGTATACCGAAAAAAAACTATTAAAACTCAAAACCAAAACCGTCACCAATGGTTTGAATTTTTTATAAACCGATATTAATGGAACCGAAATCTCATTCCGGTAAAGTTTCGATTCTGAGATTTCCTTTTTATTGTTTTATCCACGCTTAAGAATTAAGAAGATGTACTGAATACCCAGAAATTGTGTACAGTGTATTTAAAATTCGAAAATATATCAAAAGGACTTCTTGCTGTTTAACCTACATAAGTAAGCTTCAAACCTTTATTTTCCGAAATAATAGAAATAATATAAAACAGAATGTTTTTCGCAATCTAAGCTTCGGTATGTTCCAAAACTGGAACCGTGATAAAATTCTTTTTCCTTAAAAACTGATTTTGAAATTTTACTTCGGGTTTTCTCTCTGTATCTGATTCTTACATTTGATTTTTGGAATTAGTCCTTAAGCGCAGCACGGAGCAGAGTTTCACAGCGGTAAACGATTGCCAAATGTTGAAGTAAATGTTCAGGAAAAGATGAATTTTTTGGTTTATTAATCGCAGTAAGATGACGCTAAAAAATGGTAATCTTTTTAATGAAAATATTTATAAGAGGCAATTCTTGTAGCTTAGTTTTCAATCGAAATATATGAAAGAGGCAATCCTACTAAGCCTAAAGTTTTTTCAGTTGACAGAGCGATACTTAAACTTAATTTCGAAACGATTGGTTAGAAAAACTACTACATCCTGATCCTGTCCCGATTCCGACCCGTCTCGATTCCGAACCCAAATTTTAAATTCAGTCCCGACCAAAAATTTTATATTATATCCCGTCCAATCCCAAACATTTTTTTGGGACCTGCGGAAATTAGGGCCTGAAACGTGGCACATGGACTTTTTTCCCATATAGGCTACACATTTGTTGAAACAAGTAGAATCTGATCGCTAGATCAATGATCCAGATAAGATAACTTCGAAACCACTGGACAGATCGAACATAACTTTTATATTTTATTAAGAAATGTCGAAAAAAAATCATGTTTCCGCATATATAATAATCACCATATTTTCTTTGATTTGTAATGAATTTGAAATTGTGTTTGTGAAAAGAAACACATGGACCAGCGCGGCCTTCATTGCTAACTCATCTTACATAAAACACAAAATTCAAATGCTTGTTATTAACTTTTACAATTACAAGTTATTCCACAATTCCAATTTGGATGATGACGGTTTCAAGTTAATATCACCGTCTTAGTTCGTTTGTGTGTAAGTGTGACCATTCAATATGTTCGATAAAGAACTTTTTTGAAATCGGGGTCCAAAAAATAGCCCGGGACCCGAAGAATAAATGGGGATCCGAAAAATTTTAGGATCAAGAATTAAACAGGAACCAAAGAAACCCTTGTCAAATAGCCAAAATTTTGAGTTAGTTAAAAATATATAGGAAATACGCTTAATATCTCTAATAAAATATTGAAGCATGGTTCCAATTTAAAGGGTTATACAATTTTTGGTGGAACCCGCCCTAAAAGTCAGCTGTTCTAATACAATAGCAAAGTGAATACAAATTTTGCACAAAAGATATATATCACCTAGATATATTCATTTCCGACCTCATAAAGTATATATATAGCATTTGTTTTTTTTTTTTTAAATCTCTTTGACCCAAAATTTATACAGCTCATTTCCTCCGCTTCGATCTCAGTTTGCTATATGGGCCACCAGCTTAATAAAGATTTAGATTTTGGAGTTAAAAAACATTTTCAAATGAAGCGTACTTCTATATCGGTAGCTCTATAAAGAAGCAGAACTGCCGAACTTTAACTAATTTGATTTATTTTCCTAGTGCAACAAAGAATTTCTTAAATTAATGCATTTATCACGATGTATAACCTGTTTATTGTGTGAAAACGCAAATAAATCCAAACAATAACTAAGTAATTACAAACACCGTGACACTGCAATACAATGGATTGCGGATTGGAAAAGGATGACAACAAATTAGTTGTTGTAGATCTTTTCAACGATTCGTTAAAATCTCAAATCAACGAAAAACCAGCTAACTTAAACAAAATTATATTATTTTTACCGCATATATCAATAAGCATTTGCCAAAAATGCAATACACTCATTTCAAGAGTCAAAAAAGACATAATAAATGGTTTTTTTTTAGTGAAAATTTTATAAATGTAGAGGGAAAAAGGTTTATTAGGGAATGACACTGAATGTCCTTGGACCTATAAAAAAGGAGGCTTGTGTTTAAAAAAATAAAGGACTTCTGGGATTTTCTCTAAGCAATGCCAAAACACTTCTTTATCCCTTTAATAAACAATATAAATTTCTAAAATCTCTAAAAATATGTTGTATAGTGTTGTATATAAACAGAAGTGTCACGGTAATCTCTTTCCACCAAATTCCAACCCAAAACCAATTCTCGGGGTCCTGGCAATCGCTTTCGGTTGGTTTTAAATCTCTCGTGTTTAGAGAAGAGTTTGAGATAAATACAGCACCCAAACTATTTTTATAAGCAAAGTAATTTTGGATTTTATTTAACCTCAAATAAACTCATAGCTAAGAAATGAGAAATTATATTTTATAGAGATGCAACCCTGTTTGATGATTATCTTTCGACACACAAAAAAAAAACGTTGGTAAATACGACATTTTTTATTGGTAAATCCGCCAATTTCCCATTTTGTTTTTAACCCAATAATTTTTATTTTCAAAAATAAATGGTTTCCACTTTTGATTTTCAAAATTGTTTCCATTTTGACACACACTGAAAGACAAACGCCTGCACCTTAACGCATTCGGCTACTAATGGCGCAGAGCACATGTTAAGCTGGTGGTGGTAGCCGACCAGGGTTTTTTGTTTCTGTTCTATTTTTAGCATATCGACTCGACAAAAATCGCACATAATTGATCAAAACTGCGAACATTTTGATTCTATATGGAAATCAAAAGCTGAACTTGTAATTTGAAGGCAAAAGTGTCTGCTCTTTAAGATCAAACAATTACGCAGTTGATTGAAATGTCGCTTTTACGTGTAGATTGGAAAATCAAAAAGAAAAATGATTAATTACAATACTTTTAGCCAAGTTGAAAAATGTGATTTTTAATTTTTTTTTTTTTTTGTGTAGAAGTTCTGTGACCCCGAGAATTTTTTGAGCAACCTAGTTTGTTCAATTCAAATTGAGCCACTAAATGCACGACTTTATAAACATTTGGAATCATTTAATTTAACTAAAAATCCAAATATTGCTAGCGAGATCGGTCTAATATTTTGCTCAAATGTTCTAAGTTACGGCACTTGCAATGGTGTTTGTCTAATGTATGCAAAAATACTTGTATTTCCAGTAGGGATTACAGATTAAACTGATTTAGAAAAAATAACGGGTCTCAGTTCCCATAATCTCAAAAAATATGCCAACAAAATTAGTTGGGCAGACAAAAATTAATTTAAAAAAAAAAAAAAATATAAAAAAAATTATACAATTTTTTTTTAACTTATGGAAATTGCTAACCTTTTTCGCTAGTGAAAACGCTAGGAACAGATTGTCAATCACCTCGAGGTACGTTTTTGGGACAACTATGTAATTGGTAGTTAGGTGGGTAAGTGAGAACTCAAACAACTGTTTTTTTTAGTATCTATTCATTTGGGTGTACCCTTCAAAGCTTTTTCGTTGTGCACAAATATTGTTGCATAGTGTATTTAGGATTTTTGTTTTTTTTGTTTTTGTTGGATACTTTGGCTTAAAAACACATTTAAACATTTCAACAACAAACTACTATTTTTTTTGTTTTTTTTTTATAAGTTTTGTTTTGCGCTTTTTGGCTTACTAAATATCATAAAGTTAATAACATTTAAAACACACACATATATAATTTATTAAACTCTGTTTTCGCTACAAATTTTGCTCTAATAACATTTATAAAGATTTTTGGTTTTTTGGTTTTTGGGGTTTCCCTTCTATAAACTAGTTAATAACGTTAAGCTGCTTCAGCTGCAGTTTAGCAAAAATTTTGCTAATTAATTATTGTATCATCAATTCAATACGCAAGCGGCATATTCGGTATTTGTTTGGGTAGAAGTTTAAAATTCGTTATGTTGAGTTACTCATAGACACGCATGTTAGTAAGTTAGTTAGTTAGTTAGTTGTCTAAAATGTTACTATTCCGCTTAATATTCTATTGTTTGGTGCTTTGTTCTTACTGTGTTCTCTCTGGGCAATTGAATTGCACCGAAGACAAAAAAAAAAACAAGTTAAACCAAAATTCAGATATGAGAATGGTATACCCTACATCTTTGAGCAACTCCTTGCTGTCTAATATGCTTAACATACCAAGGCTTAATTCAAGTATTCAAGTATTTTTGTGGACTAAGTACTACCAACATCGAAAAATCAATATATATATAGTACATCTGGTGATCAAAATGACAAAAAAAAAAAAAGAGAAGACAGAAACAAATATATATTTAATAACAAAGAACACATTTAGCCATTTTGCATGGTTAGTCAAATGGAAATCAGGGAAATCAAGGTGGAAAAAACACATAGAAATTATGTAAAGTTAGCTACTACAAATTTTTAGTTATGTAATGTTGTGTTTTTGATCAAAGTAGGAAAAAAATGGAGATCGAAATTGAAATCGTTGAATCGGTGACAATAAAAGGTGAGTTATATATTTAATATATATGTTTATATTCATATATATGTATAGCATTGAAGCTGCACTTTGTGAAAGCTGAAAAGTCGTGTTGGAAAACTGCAAAATGCTTAAGCTATATAAATGTTTGCATATTTTTTGTATTTTCTCGCTTTTGTCTCATTCATCTCAATATATGTAAATAACGAAATAGTTTTATACCGGAGTTTTGGGTAATTTCCGTCTAGTTGGCGATGCTGGTGATTTGTCTGTGTTGGTTTCGGGTTCTGTTTTTTTTTTTTATATTTTTGGTGAATGGATAAGGAATATATAACAAGAAAACGAGAGCAACAAATGAAAAATTATGTAAATGTCAAAACACACACAGACATATAAATATTTCAAAAGGATTTTTTATTTACAAAAAGAATTGAGAAAACCATAAGAAACTTACCCGCTATAAGTCCTAGGCCTACGGGACCATCACCCGAACGTCGTGGACCACTTGAACCGCCACTGTTGCCTGGCGGTAAATTCTCATCGAATAGATCACACATACGAAAATCGGTGGCATGTTCAACTAAAAGTTCCACAATATCACCAGTGCGATCCATTATGGAGCAGACCTCCTCAAAACTGCGATCAATTAAAGACATGCCATTCCATTCGAGTATCTGCCGAAGGAGGAGAAGGACAGAAATCATCAATCATTTGTCATTAATTTCGTGCTCTGCGACAGGCAGCTGCTGGCCAAGTACATTATGGCCACTTATTAATGGCTGTCAAATTACAATAATCATTCGAGGCAATACGCTCAAATAATTGAGTTGCCTGTTAAAGGTTTTTTTTGCTGGTGGCTTTAAATCTGATGTGGGGCAAAAAAAAGGTCTCTACCAGTAGTAAATTTTTAAAGCTGCTTCAACTCAATCAACAAATTATTCAATAAATACCCTTAAGAATATGTAAAGGTTATTTTTCTAGGACCATACTTGGCACCAATTTCAGCTCAAATGTTTGCCTACTTTGCATAAATATAAAATAAAATGGCTTAACACTAAGCTTAACTGCTTCCTGTCTAAAATTTTTTTTAACCAATGTTGTTATTTATAAGCATGTTAACAAGTTGACAAGTTTATTCTTGTGCTTCAGTCCCGAAGTCCCGAGTTCGATTCCCAGACAAGGAAAGGTAAAGTAAGCTATTATTAATTTATAAATTATTATATGTTTTAGAGATTCTATCACACATTTAGGGAAGCAGTTTCTCGAAAATATAAAAGCAGTCTCGGGTACACAGAGTTGAGCCATTCTGAGAATTAACCCATTATGTTGAGGTGTTGAGTAATTTTATTTTTGAACCAATTGGGATTGGAACAGTCCAAAATGTACTTAATGTATCCCGAAACGGTCTTAAATCAAGTATTTCGGGATTGAAAAAATCGTACTTGAACCAAGTATTTTGTACTTGTATCAAGTATTTTCGTACTTGGCGTACTATTGACACCGTTTGTACTTGATTTAAGTACAAAGTTCTCGATTTTTTTTCTGAGTGTATAGTCAATTATATGGCCTTGTCTGCTAGTTTTATAGTTGTAGAATAAAATGTAAATTACATAACATTAAACATTTTGGATAAGCAAACCCATCTATGGAGCTCACCAAGACTGTTTTGGATTCGTTAAATATTCCTATTTTCTTTATGCCTTAAGATGGCATTTCACTTGTCTTAGGTTTTATATGAAAAGGCTTTTAAACAACCACAATTTTAAATGACAAACTTTTACACCTTTCCTGAGTACTTTATTTTCTTATATATGAGCTTTTAATTTGTCAAATACATTATCCAAGCGACTTATATGGAAACTCACTTGACATTTTAATGCAAAAAATCCGGCCCCTTAATGGATTTTTTCCTTCAAAAAAGATGTCAAACACAAAAATTTAATTTTCAGTTTTAATGGGCGCGACGATTACAATTCCAACCACATTGTTTTGTTTGTAAATTTTTAAAATCTGGCATATTATTTCGATTTTGTTTGATTATGAAATTACGCAGCAGCTACTAAATTTTTAACCCTGCGGGTAGAGCGTTATGTCGGAGCTTGACGTTCGTATATGGGAGACGATCGTTTTTAACCCAGCTTTATTTATTTGTATACTCTGTTCCAGAGAACTGGTGCTGTCCCTACTGGCATTTAACGCCATTGCTCGATTGGACATTAAATCAAAACGAGCTAAACTTTTGCATGAAAAAGTAATTATAGTTCAAGCTCATTCCCAGCCAGCATTTGGAAGTTCATTTTTACAATTATTAACTTGAAAATAATAATTTTCGATATAATGAAACATAAATAATGAGGGTTTTCATTAGTCCTCGTAAAATGGTAAATGGTAAATTTACCACACACTATCTACTGAACGACCCTTTGATAGTAATTTTAGTAGTAATCCAGAGTAGATTCATAGCTTAATATTTACGACCATCTTCTGCTAGGTCGGTGGCGTAGGGCGCTGAATGCAAAACTCTAAAACTGATGGTTGTGTGTTCTATCCTTGAAGGGGTGGTTGATAAACACTTTTTTTTTAGTTTTATTATGGTTTGCTTGTAGGTGGAGCCTATGTTTTAATACTTTTCTTAAATCGGTAATAGTTTGGCGCTTTTACTTTCATTCATTTTGTTGCATAAATTTCAAATTTGGTTGATCTATTCAGTTATTTCTTCTCTCCGAGATCTAATTGTTCAGCAAGAAAGGCGGACGGACTGACAGACGGACTTTAGTATATCGGCTTTTGATGCTGATAAAGAATATTTATACTTAGCGGGTCGGGAATTCTTTCCTCTTCCAGTTACATAAATTGGCATTAGAAAAGTGTACCATTTTTACTCTACAATAACGGGAATGAAAAATAAATAACATATTTATAAAAAAGACACTAAAAAAATATTAAAAAAACTGACACTTTGCATTGACACTTTACAATTTTACAACGCATTTTTATAAACATACCCCAGGGTCTAGGAAAAGTGGTAACTTTTTCTCATGTTCTCGCAGTTTACCGTTTACCATTTTACGAGGACTAGTGAATACCCTCAATATTTTCATTTGAATATTTCTTCTATTTTGGGTCGCAATCGATTAAAATATGAATCGAAAAAGAGTCGGATATTAAAGAAATATGAAACCAAAACGAGCGATATTCGATTTACTTATGGCTCGAAAAAGAGTCGCTAATTGTTAGAAAAACGGGATATAAAAGACTCTACAACAACTGTCGCAGCTAGCATACCAATTTCTCCTGAAAACAGTATTATTCTTGATCAGAAAACGAGCGCATTTATGCTTAATTTGAACGGAAAGTAGACTCTTATTTGATAAGAAATTCATAAAATTCTGGCTGTGTTAAAGCATGTAAGCAATATGACAAATTTAGCATAGCTGCGGCTGCAAGAACAAGCGCCAAGCAAGCGGCGCTTCCCAGACAGCTTTTTATTAAATTTCCGATCAAACTTGGTCTTTTTGAGTCCTCAATCTGATTTAATTAGTCATAATTTGTTAATCATAAATAATGCTTTTGTCGGAAGAAATTGGTACCCTAGCCGTTACTCTTCTTGAAAATTCGCTTATAACTCTGATCAGTTTTGACTTATTTTCAAGTAGTATTTCAAATTAGAGGCACCATCAATAGTCAACGATTGTTTTTTTCAAAACAATCGATAGTGAACGATAGTTTTTTAAAAACAATCGATAGTCAACGATTATTTAGATAGTAAGTTAATTTAAATATATTTGTTAAAAAAAATTATAAGTTTAAAATTAAAAAACGATTTTAATAATTTTTTTTCGACACTTTTAGTTTCAACTTTGGAATTAATATTGGTTTGTGGGTTCCACTTAGATTAATATATGTAAAAATTTTTAAAAAAAACTGTTGGATGCATTTAAATTTATCTGAAATTATTCTGAATAACCTAATTGCGATTGCATTCGATTTTGTTAGTTATATCACATTTAGAGCATATGAATAAGACATTTTCGATTTTTTTTATGAATTAATAATAAAAAAAAAAAATGATTAAAATTTTATAAATTATTTAACCAAAAAAAAAAAAAAAAATAAAAATTAATATATCACAAAAAAAAACCAATTGGTTTTAAAAAGCGAAAAACACAAAAAAATTTTAAAAGACGAAATAAAAACCCCAATTTTAAAAATTTTGTGAAATATTTCAAGTTTAGTAAAAAAAAGAAATTTGGGGGTAATGCTTCTTGGTACTGTGATTCACTGTGTTTAAGACTATTAAAATATTTTATACAAATTTCCATTGAGTTTTAAATATAGTCTTTAGTTTAACCGCTTACCTTGTCGCCCTGCTGCAGACCATTTTTCTCAGCCGCTCCGCCGGGCACTGTCCACACAATATAGGCAAACAATCGACCATCGGCACCAGTTTTACCACCAACAACTCGCATGCCAAAGCCACGTGCTGCAAATACAAACATAGACAGTGTCAAATTTAATAAACGCAGATACACGGAGTGATTAGATCCACAAAATAAAGAGAAAAGAAATAATCAATAGAAGCAACAAAAATCTGTTGAAGCGACAGGCACGTACTACGTACAAGTAGAGAGACAACAACAGCAACAATTTGCTTTGATTTCATTTGCAGTTTGTAGTGGCTTGGACCAGTAGTACTTGGACTGTCTGATTGGGTTTTGTCTGTTAAGTTTTCTTATGTAGCTTGTGGTTGAATTTTCTGTGTCTGGGTATTGAACCTATCAAGGTTTATTAATTGCTAATCAAATGTGAGACGAAGGCAGAACCTAGTTCATATTACACTTAATTACCAATAATATAATTTATAATAATTAATTACTGGCTTTTGCGAACCTTTTCGCACTTCAATTATGAATTTAAACCATCCATAATTAAAATACACACAAAATTTTTTTAATAAAATCGGTTCAAGTACAGAATATTTATTTTATTTATTAAAAAATATTGTTGCAAATTGATTTTCCATTTCTGTTTCTAACAGTTTAATTAATTTAATTGCAATTCTGTTGGCGGGATGCAGCAGCAACAGCAGCCGCTTAGTTTCAAATACGACTTATCATTTGGCGCAGAAAACTAATTTCAACAATTTGTGCACGAAAACTTGCGAAAGCGGATTTCCGTCTGTCTCTCTGCTCTTCTCTCTGCCTTCGGGCTCTGGGCCAGACAGTTGAACGCTTGGCTGCAGACAATGGCCAAGAAAGTTAACCAGTCCCAATGGGGGGGAGTGACAATGAAATTTTTGGTATTCAAGGTGAGCCCCCAACTTTGCGAGTATGCAATAAAATGTTGCGCATCCGCCCTGGCTGTTGACTCGGCCACATTGATACCCAATTAGGATAAGGCGACATTTTTCTTTTGCCACTGTTTGTTGAGTGGGTTTTAATCAAAAGTTTTTGTTGTTTTTCAGGGTGGGCGGCCATAAAAACGGACATAAATAAAACACAAATCCTTTGCCGTCTCTGCATGGAAAAAAGGATGCTCCGATTATTCATTCAGAGATGACGCAACAGTTTGGGGACAGTTGCGACAAAGTTTGAGGCCGGGCACTTAACATGCACGAAATGTGCGAGCTGAGTGAAAATTTCGATTCGTTTTTTTTTTTTGACATTATTTGAGCCCATAAAAATCATAGGAGCCGAGGTGAGGCTATGTTGGCTATTTCTCTCTCATTGTTTTTTTTCTCCTTTCTTCTTTCTCGTGCTTATTTGCCATTCTTGAGCCAGCTGGCAGCAGGGGAGGTGCTTTTTATGATACAATTTGTTTGTTGGATCCCCGAATTCCTTTTTATGATGGCCATCATTAGGATTTTAATAAGCCGAACTCAGCTCACGACATTGCCGCATAAAGGTGTATTGTTTATGGATCTATAGGAGGGGATAATGGGGTTATTTCTATGCGAAGTAGCGATGGCAGCGGGTCGTGTTTTTTAGAAGTGAGTTTTTGTATTTGTTGTCTAAACTACCAAATCCTTGTATTGAACTTTATAGGAAAAGCTATAAAAAAAAGAGAGGTTTTCCCCATTGTCTGTAGTTCGAACGTATATCCATAGATTTGAACGAAAGATACGTATAAATTGTATCCGAGTTTTATTTATATCAATAGGTATGTCGACTACATTGTGAATGATTTTTTGTTCAATATATTTAAAGCTTACCCATCCCTACTTTTCTATCTAGAAAGGGTGTACATATTGTTCAATGTTCCTAAGAATATTCCTCGTGGTCCGATGTCCTAGGGACAGGTAAGCTTATTGTTACTTCGTTAATGATATAAAAAAATTATGATTTTGCCCCTCGAAGTATGCAATTTTTTTTTAAAGAATTATACATAATCCAAATTGTGCATTCACTCAGATTGTTGGTCCAGCTAAAGGTATACAAAAATAATTAGTGTAAAAACTAAAAGAAAAAAAATATTTTCCATAATTATAAAATATAGCATACTTTAAAGAGCAAAAATCATGATTTTTTAATTTGTGCATAAACCAAGTAAGTGAATGGCAATGTTTCACTTCATTGACTCGAACAATCGAAAATCTGAGCGCTTTGTTCATGTAGCTTTCGTATGATTGTCGGTTTCAGTCTTGCTCTGGTTTATGCCACGCAACTTTTTGTACAGCTATGTTTCCGAACAAGTTAACTTATACTTTATCATTTTGTAGCTTTACGCACACTATTAAAAAAGTGCCTTTTAAACTTTACAGTTACCTTTATGCTCACTCACAGTATGTTTTATTCTCACAAGCGAAATATAACATACACCACTGCACTAAAAAAGGGTTTTAGGAAGTTTTACTACGAATTGTGGGCTTACTAAAATTTTCTTTCGTTACTATTGAATATTGTTTTCAATGTGCTATAAAATTTTTGTTATTTAATTATTATAAATATTTTCTTGCTTGATTAGCAAGGCCTACATTTTTTTGGTTGCTTTCTCTGTTTAATGTCCATCACTAATTTGAGGAAACTTTATGTATTATTTTTAATGGGCAGGAAATGAAAGTGGCAAACATATATTCATTTGATAAAGGCATGCAAGTGGCGACCGTGACTAAACAGAGAGACCTAACATGTCGGTACGCATTGATACTAAAAATATATACAATGAAAATGTATACAATAGAATACTTAAACGAGCCACTTGCCTATCCTCACACTGTGAGGTAGAGTTAAAAATCAACAAACAAGTTAGTTTATATAAAAACTTACTCCCAAAGTTATATGGCTAAATTTTAGTAACCTTAATTGATGCACCAAATAAATAGTAAATTTTTGTATTTCAAATTTAATTTTAAAGAGTATCAACTAGTCTGGTTTACCACTCAAAAGCTCTTATTTATTTAATTTTCTGACAGTTTCAGGAACTGAAAAGTGATCTATGTGCTAAAAGAGGTCAGGTGCTTCAGTACTAAAGTTTTCCCTTTTTACTCTAGTTTAAATTTGCTTGGGCAACTTTTTAATTTGTGCTTGTCCTGCCTGCCAAGGACAAACTGCTTGCCATCTAAGTAATGCCATTAACTAAGCAAACTTTCCGTTGACACACACACACACACACACGCTCAAAGAACGACTTAATCGATGCACACATGGTTATCCTTCCCTATGCTGCCTGTGAATGATTAAGCGCTTTAGTGGCTTCTATCAGCTGCTATAAAAATTGATTCTTAATTAAACTAGCAAAGCGAAAAGGTAGATATAGAGATGCAGAACAAGTTGAAACTTTGTGAGCTTACGCCCATATTCCCAACAGTTAGACAGAGCGGGGGTACAGTCAGAAAAAAGGTAGAGTACAAACTTGACAGTAACAAAATTTGTATTTAAGGTAAGATTTTTACATTATTGAACAAATTAATTTTAGAAATTTGAAGCAATTTTGTAAATTAAAATTACCATTACAATTTTTGAATATTTAAATATTGAATTCCCAAGACAATTAAAATTTTTTTTTGGAATTTAAAATTTTATTTCCATTATAATTTTTTTTTACAATTTTGTACAATTTAGAAGAGAGACTGTATAATTTTTTAAGATATTTTAAAGTTTTTTGAAATTACTACAATTATTTTAAATTACCCAAAAATTGTTCACAATTATTGAAAATTTTTTAATGATAATGAAATTTTAAATTCCGAATAAAATCGGAATGGTAATGGTAATTAAATATTTAAATACACAAAAAATTGTAATTGTAATGGTAATTTCAATTTACAGCTCTGATTTCATTTTCAATTACAATTTTTGTTTAAAAAAATTTGCACAATTTTGTATGATATTAAAAACTTTTTGGAAATTACTACAATTATTTTTAATAACCCAAAATTTGGACACAATTATTGAAAAAATTGTAATGCTATTAAAATTTTTAATTCCGAATACAATCGGAATTGTAATGGTAATTAAATAAACAAAAATATTGTAATTGTTATGGTAACTTTATTTTACAGCTCTGATTTCAAGTACGTTTCCGAAATTTCTTGAATTGCTTACAAAATAAAGACTATGTACTTAAACGGTGTTCAATAAGGTTTCCAGAACTGCCTACAGTGTATGTAATATTTCGTTAAATATTCCAGAGACACAATTAAACTCAGTAAGTTCATTTTCTAAGGTCAAGATTCACTAATTAACCTCCTAAATAACTTTTTTCTGTTGAATAAACTTCGAAAACCATAGAACAAATGGTTTTACCAGTCTCTGATTTTAAAATTTTTGAAATTTTTTTAATTACATTTCAGTACCTAAATGTATAACCAGGATACAAATAGGAATCCGACTACCAAAATAAACCCGAACCTTAACAGAACCCTATACCGAAACATACATTTCAGTAAGTATCAGATCCGGAATCGAAAGAAAATACGGTTTGATTCCCTCTTTCAAACTTAATCCAAAAAATTTTCATCTTCAATCAAGAATTTAACTGATTTATACTTTTTTAAATTGATGTACATCCAGGACAAAACATAACGGCCTGTACTCAGCTGAAATAAAAATTTATTTCGGCCTTTACTCAGCTAAAATAAAAATTTATTTCGGCCAAATACTATATATGAATAGAAACACTTTTAAACAGCTTTGAAAGCTGAATTCTTTTGAATAGCTTACTTATATAAATGAAGTATTGTGCCGAAATAAATTTTTATTTCATCTGAGTACAGTATAAATTTTGATTCGTTTTTTTTTAACAATTTTTTTTATAAGTTTAGACTAAGAGCAATCTCTACCAAGTGTACCACACAGAAATTCTCGTGTATGTCGTCTAATAAAATGAATTTATTTCGGCCTGTACTCAGCCGAAATAAATATTTATTTCGGCCAAATACTATATATGAATAGAAACACTTTTAAACAGCTTCGAAATCTGAATCCTTTTGAAAAGCTTGCTTATATAAATTAAGTATTGTGCCGAAATAAATTTTTATTTTATCTGAGTACAGTTTAAATTTTGTTTCTTTTTTTTTAGAATTTTTTTTCTTAGTGTATAGTAAGAGCAATCTCAACCAAGTGTACCACACAGAAATTCTCGTTTATGTCTTCTAATGAAAAGAATTTATTTCGAAATGTACTCAGCTGAAATTAAAATTTATTTTGGCCAAATACTATATATGAATAGAAATACTCTTAAAAAGTTTTGAAAGCTGAATCCTTTTGAATAGCTTATTTATATAAATGAAGTATTGTGCCGAAATAAATTTTTATTTCATCTGAGTACAGTATAAATTTTGATTCGTTATTTTTACAATTTTTTTTCTAAGTGTAGAGTCTGAGCAAGTGTCCCACACAGAAATTCTCGTTTATGTCGTCTAATGAAACTGAAGGCAGAAAGTAAAAAAAAATAAAAAAAAAATATATCGGCCAACTAAAACTATGAGCGCACATAAACTGAGGCATTTCAGTGGGCCACCACCTGTTGCCTCATATTAGAATTTGTACACGCACGGATCTGGTCATGAGCTGCTTCGTGATTTGCAGTAATAAATGTGTAGCTCATGAGACTGCATAAAATTTCATTAGGCGTGTTAAAGCGCCATTTGGGGCCACACATTCACCACGCCCGCTCCCCCGGGCGATAAACAGTTTCCTATACGGACGTAACAACACTTAAACTGTTGCATAATTCAAGGCGCAGTCGAATACAATTCAATTACATTAAACCCCATCGAGTTGCAGTTGATGAGGATTGTGGCTTTAATTAAGTGCAGCAGCTAATTACAGTTGCAACGAATGGTAATTTACGAACTGTAGCAAAAATTACAGGGCATCCATTAACATTACTCTCCACTTTCAAGGTAAATTGCAGCACAGCTCCATCTAGCCCCATGCTACACGAGTGTGTGTGTATGCTACTTGCGGTTAAGGATACCTTGGTTACGCAGCCAAGCCAAGAAAATGGTTTAGCACATTAAAATTCCGCTTGCTTCGTTGCATATCAAATATGCCGAGTAACGCCAGGCATTGCCTTAGATAGGGAGAGCAAAAGGAGCAACAGCAGCCGCCTGGTGAGTGTGCTTAACTCTTGATATGCCCACACTGCAGCTGCGTATTTGTTGGGTATTGACATTTTTTTTTTTTTTTTATGATATGCAAATTGAAATTTTATATAAGCAGCTTCAACGCTCACGTAGCGTCAGGTGACTGGAGGAAGGAAAAAAAAAACGTATACTGCCCTGACGGTTGCCAGCGGGTTGCTGGTCTAGTTATTTTGATTGAAATTATGAGCGGTCGTTAGGCGTTCCAGTGGCTTGAGTCACTTTAAGCAAATTTAGCATAGCTAATTTGGTGAATTTTAGTTAAGCATAGAATAACAAAAGCAGAGCCGAAATTTAAGCCCACTTAAAGTTTGGTGTCTGTAGCTCTCACCAATTTTCTTTCCAATGCTTTCAGTTTTACTCAGACTCCTAACCAAATGAAAATTGTCAATTACTGGTTGAATTTTTTTTGCTTGTAAAATATTTGTATATTTTTCTGTATAATCAAATTAAACTAATTGCTCAAATTGGTTAAAAAAAAAGAAGTGATTGATGCAACTACAGGCCCAACTAACAAGGCAAATCAATTTCCAATTTGCGTAGTTATATTTGCATAAACTTTTCACTCCACTCTCAACTTGTGTCTTATTTTGCCCCCCCCACCCTCCCAGCGGAGTCGTCCGGACGCACACTTCAGAGCTTGGTACAAGTTTTGCCCATTTACCAGGCGCACGCTTGACTGCAGTTTTGAAAGAATTTTTGTTTTGCCCTTTGCCCACTTTATGTGCGTCAAAGTGTTAAGACGACGTTCACCATTTCCCATTTTCCGAAACCGACCAAGTTGGGCAAGTGTAAATGGTAGCACGACATTGGCCTTGGACTTGCTGGTGCAGGCCATTTTTTATTGCATTTGATTTGTGCCAGGGCGGCTGGGTCATATATGCCTTTGCCCCAACGTATACACATATAAACGAGGGTTGCGTTTTATATTTATATCCAAAAATGTAAAAGTGCTATAAATTATCATTGAAGCTGGCTTTACTGTTTCCCGAAATATTATTCATACAGAAAATGGCACGTTTCGAAGTCCGCTTCCACACAAACTTGGAAGAGGAATTGATTCCTTTTCTCGCAGTTGCAAAACGGCCAAATTCGTAAAAAAAAGAGATTAACTTGCTGGTCGGTGGAGTAAAAGGTAATTCCAAATCTCGATGAAACGGTGAGATTCAAAAGGATAACATGAGCAATTTCATTTGAAAAAAAAACAAAGAATGCTCGCTTTTAAATTTGTCAACTTTATCAACAGATGCCGCCTCTTCTGTAGCCATTTGCTACTTAAGCCAGGACGATTTTTATCCAAAGGATATATTTATTTGTATCCGATTTTCATAAAGCTTGGTGAAACAATTATTCAATCAGAAAATATTTAATAATTGAAAAGTTTTCAGTCGCTACAATTTAAAACAAAAAGCTTAAGCTGCAAAATCTTTTGGTGAGTCATCAAACTTGTATGAGGTCTCGCTCCTGGTGGAGCACTACACCTTTTTAATTGATCAATTCTGGCCCCTTCTGTTTGAGTGCATCACTCTATTTGTCCAGCAGATCACAATATACTTCAGAATTAATCGTGGTAGTACCGGGCAAAAGCTCAAAAACACAAAAACAGACAACATAACCTTGAAAAAGGTATATTAATTCAGGAAGTTTGTAACGCTAGAAAATTATTCCGACCCCATAAACTATTATTTTTGGACGACGAGCTGGTCTTTCCGTCTGTCCGTCGTCTTCGTTGTTGTGTTCTACGGAGGCCCTCAGTTTTAAAACTATCGAGCTGAATTTTGCACAAGTCTTCTTTTTACTGCACGCAACTAATATGTCGGAATTGGCGGTTCGGATGACTATATCATAAAGCTGCCATAGGAACGATCGGTCCAAAAACTAGTTCTAGTGGAAAAACTTTTGTTTTCCTCGTCGTCCCAATCGTGTTATTTATTAGTTTTATATGCTTCCACATAATTCTGAAAAAATTTATCAAAATCGGATGACTATAGCTATAGCTGCCATATAAAGGATCGGTCAAAAAACTAGTTCTAGTGAGAAAAACTTTTTGTTTTCTATCGTAGCGTCCCCAATCTTGGTATATATTAGGTTTATATGCTTTCACATAATTTTGGAAAAATTTATCAAAATCGGATGACTATAGCGTAGAGCTGCCATAGGACCGATCGGTCGGAAAATGTGTTTTAATAAGAAAAGTTTTTTTAATGGTATCCAATTTTTAGTATCAATGATTTAAAAATGTTAAATATCTGATATCTATATCCTATATATATTTTACCGGTTAAATCAGTTGGAGTAAAGTTTTTCAAGTGTATTAAAACTTCGGCACAGTCGAAGCTAGCTTTGCCTTCTCGTTTTAATGACTATTGGCCTTCGAAATGGTTTGTGCTGGTTTGTCTTTTTTAGACTATGATCTCTTGCACTTTACATTCTTGTAAACAACCTTCTTTTCGTCGCTAGTAACGTTTGATAAGCAGATCACAGTCGGTAATGCGACGAAGCAAATTTCGTTCTGTAAGAACATGAGGAAACCATATGTCAAGCTTCGAAATTAATCCTAGACGTTTCATGTGCTTTTGAACGGTCGCGTTAGACAAATTAGGTCTTTCAGCAGTCTGTCGTGTAGTTATTCGACGATTTGCATCGACCAACGACTTTATTTTGCGGCCTTCCCGGACGTAGTGCATCCTCAAGATCGAATGGAATGTTATTGTGGATTTGTTTGACTATTAATGTAAGAGCTATGCTAAATCGAGTAGCCTTTTCATATATCCTATACACATTTTGTGAATTAATCAAGTAGTCCTGCCATAAAATTTAATTTACTTTTTCGTGAAAAAACGGCTGTAGCTTAGTCCAACAAGCTGATAAAAGTGCAACAAAATTCGTAAAAATAGCGGATATGTTAGGCTATATGCTAAAATAGTTGTTTTAATTTTACGATTTATGCACTAGGTTGTAGATGACGGTTTATTTTGAAAAATCTGCTATAAATTGAGAAAAAATTATCTTCAAGGTCCAATTTAGTCACTTTCGGATTTGCTGATGCGGCTCGTTTGATTTTTTATGGCTGCATTGATGTACATATGTAGTACCGCATAAAACTTATAAACCTACAAATTTGTGCTTGGTGTGACCCCCATAATTTGCCATAAGCTAAAAAACAGCAAAATGGTTTTTCCGCGATTTCTCGCAAACAAGAGCTGATGGAAAAAAACCGAGACCACTTTTGGAATCAGGGCGCAGAACAGGAACAGAATTTTGCATCGAGAAGGCCAGACCTCACAAAAGTGGTCATTTTGTTGCCCTGTGTTATTTAAAAAAAAAAATTATATTTTTCTTTCACAAAATTCTAAAAATATTTTCGATATGCATTTAAAGATATTTTGTAATCTGCTTAACTAATTCGGAACCGGACTTAAGCTAGAAAAAAAACTAACATATGCCCAATCTACACTCTAAATTCAGACTTTATATATTTATTTTAAACCGATAAAAACTAGTTTAGAACCGGTTTTAAACCGGAATAATCTAATTAATAGCTTAAAAAGTTCTGTGGTATGACTCTGTACCACTTCAAAATGAATTTTCTAACTGGTTCTAAATGAATCAGTAAAATATTAAACTCAATATTACCAACCTACACCCCGAAGTTATTTTTGAAACGGTTCAATCTGGCTAAAATCCACTAAAATTTCTTACTTAAAATTTTCTCACACAATAGATTAAGTTTACAAATTTCTAAGATGAGTTTTTGAAATCAATTCAGCAGATAATTTCGATTAGCGACTTGTGTTTTATGATTGCTGATTTTACATAGTATATTTTCAGGAGTCATCTTAAATAAGAAGGTTTTTGAACATAAAAATGCCAATTGCATACGAAACCTAAAAAAATACTTTGTAGTATACGTAATTTAAGAAAACTAATCAAAAATCGGGAGTCTCTGGTGAAAGCGCCCAATGTTAGACATAAGACATACATAGTTTGATTACTTTTGAGCTAAAAAATACCTTACTTTTTGCAACTCAGAACTGTTTGCACTAGAAATATAAAACGCAACCCTCGTACATGCGTATTATTATTTATGACCAACAAGGCAGAAGTAAACTTTCCGTTGAAATATTTTTGCAGAATTTTTGTTTGGAATTTCGAATTCTAATGTCAGAATTCTTGCACGCTTTGTTTGATATTGATTTTTATGCTGCTTGGGTTCATTTGCTGATAATTAAAAATGCATTTGTCTGCCCTTGCCCCTAGAGGTATGCAACAAAAATGCATATAATTAAAATACAAGCCAGCACACACACAAAAAAGAGTGCGGCGGCACATGGCCCTGGCATTGGCCAACATGGCTCAACAATGCCGTTCAGCTAAAAATTGTAGGATAAAGGGTGGGTGGGTGGTTGGTTGCCATGTCCTGGCTATACTTGTTTTTGCCCTTTTGTCGATGAAATCCGCTCTGTTGCTTAATCTGCTACCAGTTTGCTTCCGCTTTGGGTTTCATTAAGGCCCAGAGGGACCCAAAACCACATTATCCTTTACGTGGCCATCTCGTCGTGCACTTTGTTTGGGGATTTAAGGAGCACACACACAGCCACCGACAGGAAATGTTGGTGGTATGTCGAATTAGCATAACCAAACGTTGTAATGAGTCCTATTTACTTGGCCATTTCCGGTGTGGTCCAAGGCCAGGACTTTGATTAAATGGCACAGCTTACACCCACACACACACATGTACATTAAGGTAAGCCCCCCGCACTTACTGCGATGCGCCTTGTCTGTGGGATCTCGGCGCAGGATAATTCGACGCTTTGATGCACAAATCGGTCCCGAATCCACATCGTGTATGACTATGCGTATGGCCTCGCCATCCATGGAGGTTTGCCTGCGTGGTGCCTCCAAATCCTCCAAATTGGGTCCCGTAAATGAAGCCATGGGCGCTGCTATTGAAGCGGGCGGTACTGTGGGCAGGGCTCCGCGATTCTGTAGCATGGCTATGTCGGGTCTGAGACAAAAGAAAAAAAGAGTCGAAATCATCAGCTGCTGATTTTCGCCCCATGGCACTTACAATTGCGAGCCTCGTCGCCGCATGCGTCGATCATCATCCACTGTCAGCACGGGGCTGCCTTTATCTGGTGACCCAGGTGAATCATCTGCATTCTGCATATCCTCCGAGGCATGTGGCACCCGAAATGAGGGTCGCCTGGAGCCGGGCAACTGTATGGGTGGCATAACGCCACCCTCACCGGGAGCAAACACATCGTAAGCAGATTTTCTGTGCAAATGTTTTTTTTTTTTTTTGTTTAATTCCGCTTTGTCCTCCTCCATTGTCTGACTCTGGCACTTACCTGCGCGGCATGGCTGGTATGCCCAGGCCTGCTTCATCCGCTGCCAAGCCCAAGGCCGGTCCCCCGCCACCCATGCTACCACCCACTGGGCCCGTTTTCATATCATCATCGTAACTGTGTTGACGGGCCACCCGTGAACCACGACGCGATTGCATGCGCGAAAGCGGCGCACCAAATGTGGACTCCAGCTCAGAGCCGCCGCCACGTGGTGGACTGTTGGAACGACTGGGCGCCATGCTGCGGCCACTGCCGCCCTTCAGTTGCTGAACAAATCAAAGAAAAGAAAATGTAATTGAAAGTTAGCGATATGTATATATTTTTTCTTATTCACATATAGTCAGAGTTTTGGCATAAACGGAAGAGAACTTTTACTGGTTGTTCTTAGAATTTCATATTTGTTTTGTTCTTAAAATTAGAATGAATCGTTAAGCTAAAACCTGCCTTGATAATACAAAATTTCTTTATGATGATTCCTAAACTGGATATGTTTTAGCTAATTCATCTTTAATTTCGAAGATGTGGAGGAAAAAGTCTTTCCAAATCTTTTAAAATATCGGTATTCTACATGCCTGGCGATTTTGAAATTATGTTGCACAATATCGATCAGATTAACAAAAAAAGTCGCGGTCCATTAATACAGATTTTTAAATGTACTTGTAAAATTTTTGTCATACCAAACCGAAAATTTGTGGAACAGGTTCAGGATCACATAATTATTCCATGGGTATTGGATAATGAAATCAAGTTCATACATATCTTCTTCAAAACATGGGAAAGTCTTGCTTAAGACTTTGGAGTTACTTGAAGAGTCGCTCAACGCGACCTGTTGCAAGCAATTGATGAACAAGCTCGAGATAGGTTTGTCTCCGCACTAAGAAGTCAAACTCGCACAACTTAACCAGAATTTAATGGAGAGAAATTAATTAAATTACACATATTCAAAGCTCGCACTGAAAAAATTTAGTTGAGGTATGCAGTCTTTGTAGAAGACTTGGCTCATTCTGTGCAAACCTGTCCAATATTGCGAGAGCTGCGAATAAATGCTTGGAGAAAATCCGTGCTAAATGAGGAGGATACCAAAATGGTTTTAAACTGGGCAGACTGTGAAAAGCTAGCAAAATTCCAAAATTTGTAAAGACCCTTCAATTATATTTGTTGTGCAAGTTTTCAGTTTAGTAAAAATTAATTAATTTATGTACTTTCAATTTAATTTTAATAATTGCATACATTTAATAGGCTGACGGCACTATTGCCTTGCTATTAATATCTATTTCTTTGTATTGTTAAAATAATTCAGAATTGTGCTGAAAAAACCAAAATCGAAAAAAATTAAATCAAAATAAAGAACTTCTACTACCACTATATATCTTCTTAGATTAATAAGACATTAATAAAACACTTTGTTTTTTTAATTATTTTTTCCAGATTAATTATTTAGAAGCCTACAAAATATATTCATAAATTTGGCAACAAAAAGGTACATTGTTTGAAGTTATATAAAAGTTTTAGTTTTTTTTTTAACAAACTAACAAAAATTGGTATTTTCGAACTTATCAAAATTATGATACACTTTTGGTTTTAGTACTCAACAAGAAATTTTGTCTGAAGGTAATTGAGCTATATTTTCACTTGTCTGAGATCTCATATGAGATGGCTGAAAAATAACTTAGGAAGTTGTGAGTGGGCAGTCAAAAAACTCATATGAGTTTTTTATATGAAAGTTTTTATAGGATTTTACATTTCAATTTCTTAGATTGACTATTACACTATCTGAGCAACTTATATGAGAAGTCAGACAAGTGAAAATACAGCTTTACTGAAACGATTAAAGTTATGTAATTTAAATGTTTATTGTAGATCCTTAGCATCTGGCAACATCAAAAATTCATTTTCATGGAATCCGCCTGCTTCACCAATAATTCTATGTACATTTCCTCAAAATTGCGCTTTTGAGAGCATTGGTGCTCTCGTACTTGGTGATTTATTAATAGATACGTCTTGCCAGTATGTCCGAAATAATTTCAATCGGAAAGACCAGGTGAGCAAGCTGGCCAATCAGTATTTTGACTGAGTAGTCCTGTAACGCCTTTGTTTGTCGACTTCTGCGAATTCGGAGTAATCTTTGGGTTCGGTTTGCGGACCGGTTCCTAGAACCCCTGAGCCCCAGGTTTTGGATCGAACTAGGTTCACTTGGACAACAAAAATTTTTTATTTTTTTTTAATGTATTTTTAAGTTTAAATTCGAATTTGATGAACGACTGAGAAATCGTGCAATTCGGTTGCAAAGAAATGACGCTCATTTAGATTTCGACGCTTCTCTCTTTAAAGTAGATTTTAAGACCAGAGTTCGCAAAAAATAGCTAAAATCAATCCTGCGTTCTTTAAATAAACCTATTTCGAGTTCTATCAAAAAATCCGAAAATCCGTACTTAAGTCAATTCGTTCGTAATTGGCTTGAGAAAATTCGTCATCATTGGGATATCTCGGATTTGGATTGCTCTCATAAACTTCATTCCAAATACTTTTATTAAAAATTTTACTATTTACCACAAACTTGTAAGGAACGCGTTTTACACCCCAGAAAATGTATAGCTTAAAAAATTTCGAAGAAATGACTCTGAACCGGTTTAGCGGGTTCGGAACCGGTGTTGAACCAAACAAATGTAAATTTCTATATAAACTACATAATTATAAAATTTCAAGTTCATACCTTCAATAATTTCTAAGATATGGCTCTCTGAACTACTATAAAGCCGGTTTAAACCGAGTTCGAAGCGTTTCACAGACTTGCCTTTGACTCTTTTCTGATCGATATGAACATACTGTGAAAATTTCATTAAGACCGGAAAAGTGGAATTTTTCTTTTTTTTCCAAAATTAAACTTACCCGTTCGAGTTCCTTCAACGATGCGGGTGAAACATCAGAGTGACGCCGTAACTCCGGACTACGCGGTGGAGCCAAGGCAGCTCCATTACTGGGCGCCAAGGTCTGTGTGCTGCTGCCCAGTTTGGCATCCGAATGGCGGCGCTGCAAGGCTTCCAGCACAGGAACGTCCAGCATTGAGTCCGTTGAGTCTTGCGGTATGCAGACGCGTGAGGCCATTTTGCGCCGGCAAACGCTGCAGCGCCACATGTTCTAACGAAACAGAGAGTGAGAGAGAGTGAGATGTAAAATCAACGTTAATTAAAATTGCCAGCTAAGCACAAACAACTATGGGCGACTTCACACCGTGCGCTAATATTTATTTGTTGCCTGGCCAAAAAGCGCAAGAAATCCCGTTTTGCTGCTGCCTGCCCAGCTGGTGGTTGAGTGAAAATAAATATTAATTACTTTTCTGAACAACAACATAAAAAGTTTCTATTGCTGGCCAGAGAGAGAGAGAGAGAGAGGAAGAGTCTCTCCTGCCTGACTGCATTTCCCACTTCCGCGAAAATGCCCGCACTTTGCTGGTTACATTTCCACCTGGCTACTGTTGAATCATTTTGCCCAGCGGCTTCAATCGTTCTCATGTGTGTGTGTGTGTGTGTGTGTCGCATAGCGGAAGTTGCCGCCATTTTTAATTAAGCCGACAAGTGTGAGTGTATCTATGCTCCTGGCCCGTGCTGTGTGTGTAACAGGCAACCGCAGCAATTGCAGCTGGAGCCTGGCTTTGGTTTATTGCTTTTGTTCTCCCCAGTTGCGTGAGTTGTATGTAATTACATAGTGTGTGTGTGTGTGCCATGGCGAGGCCCTGGCGATGCGCGCAACTGCTGCCAGTTCATGATCCCATCGAGAAATCGACTGAAAAGTTATTTTAAAGCTGCCACCGCAAAAATTGGTTGAAGCTTTAAAAGCAAGAAACTTGAGCTAAGGCGTAGAGGCAAGCCATTTAACAGCCAGAGGCAACAGAAAATTATATCAATTTTGGAGAGTTGATACATGATATGATTCACATGAACTTTAAATTTTATTCATTAATTAAGAATGGCATTAAAGTTAAGGCTAACGACAAACTTTAAACATAGCAAATACTTTTATGTGATAGCCATAATAATCCACAAAGAAGTGTTGGCTTAAACATACTTGGCCGAGCCTCATCCTAAAATAAATGTTTTTTTAATCTATTGATTTCTTAGTTTTAGTTTATCGCATAGTTCTTGGATTTGTTTATTAGTTAGTCAAGGTAACGCCTTTAATTTGGTTGTTTTATTACTATTAAAAAGGCTAACTGACTTTGTGGATTTAAATAATCTACTCAACGAGAATCAGTCTGGGTTTCGATAGGGCTACTCTACAGTGGATAGCATTTTTGTGCTTACATCGATAGCTAATGACTTTTTAAGGCTGAAAAGAAGTTGAACTTGTTCTTTATCGATTTTCAAGCTGCATTTGATACAATTGATTTAAAGAACCTGATATTTCAGCTAAGCAATCTTGGGGTATCAACTATAATGATAAATATTCGGCAAAGTTTGGATGAAAAGAATCGTTTGATTCTTGGAATGGGATGTTAAAACATTGGCGGAGTATTTTGAGACCAATCTTGGAGTAAAGCAGGGATGCTTGCTAATGCTTGTGGAGCGGTGTTGGAAATGAAGACGACATGGTCCTCCTTGCCAAGTCTCCGAAAATGCTGCATACAGAGAATCAAACCGAATCGAATTTCGGTTCCTGTTCTGGTACGTACCAAAACAAATGTTTCGGTAATAGGTTCTGTTTAGGTTCTAGTTTATTTCGGTATTCGGTTCCGTATCGGTAACTTGGTTTTTATTTCGCTATGCCGGTATGTACCGGTATAATTTAAAAATCCTTTAATCCGAAGATATAATAGAACGCGTAGCAACCTACACAACAGAAAATAGTTATGAAGAAGGAAAATTAAACATCATAAACTTTACCCTGGAAAACAGATGTCCTAATAATACTTGTGTAACTGGAAGATCAAGGAGAACTTTTTACTGTATGAAGATAACTTTCCACCCAGAGAAATCTAGCACGATTAGGCAAGACTGAAATCGGCTTCAATTTAGTTTTTTTTCGTCTTGAATTTTCAAGAAGAAATCTGCTTGAAATCGAGAAGACTTGTGCGCTCGATTTTGAGTTTGGTGGCAAGGGAGGTGAGGCGTTCGCATTAAGGAGAGCTTGAAAATGCATGCTTGATTTCAGTATTTTCTTCTTGAATCCAAGAAAATTCTGTCTTGCCGAACTTCTGACACGAAATCGGCTTGATATCAAGCACGATCTGCTCGATTTTTTCTCTGAGTGTACAGATCAGAATTTAACCCTGCTGTTAGGTTAAGCCCATTCGGCCCAATTACACTGTGATAGTTTTTTTTTCAAAAATAAATAAGACATGACCAATTTGAACGGTTTTCTCATAATTCGTGCTTTAGGAATCGAACTGCGTCAATACTTTTTTGAGTTATCACGATGGTTTCAAAAAAAAATTTTTTTTAAAGAAGTTTAAATTTTTTTGTTAACCCCAAAAATATGATTAGGGATTCACGACAACTTGCTTATTTGATAACCTATTGAAAAATAATATTTAATCTTCATCTGTCGTGAACACACTTTTTGTGTAATTTTCTTGATTATTAAAACTCAATAAATCAGAGCCAACTATATTGAAAAAATTTATGTTACGTAAATTTAAAATATACGAAAAGATAATGGCTTAAAATAATATGTGATTGCATTTTATGTAATTGCAATCGTTAAAAGGTTCTTAAAGAACAAAAAAAAAAAATTAATTATAGACCGACCTTACCGTAATTTGAACTCAGGTTTTGTTGACTTCCAGTCTCACACCTTAACCTCTACACCATTGTCACCAAGGTCGAAGTAACAGCTTAGTGTGCTTTATAAAATAGTGGCGCTTTATCATCAAAATACTACAATTCTGGCACCTAATAGGTACACACTGTTTGAAGTGTTTACCAATACGAAATTGAATTTTAACCAGGCAACCAGATGACCCAGCTCCAGGCTTGTGATTCTGTGATGTCTTATTTTTTTGTTGTTGGAGATTTCATTTTTTAACAGGTTATCTATTAAGCAAGTTGTCGTGAACCCCAAATTATTTTATTCTGAAATCTATAAAAATAGTTTTAAATGTCCTCTTGTTTAAAACATTCACAGTTTATCGATATCATCGCGCAGGTCTGGGGTTACATGGCATACGAAGATATAGAAAAACAACTTCGCTTTTTTGTCAAAAAAATTGTTCGTCTACCTCTTAATACTCCGAATCGAAATGCTCCTCGCTCTCGAACTGCTCCTCGCTCTCTAGAATATGACTTTTGCAGTCTTGATTTCTGCAAGGATGGATCGCGATCCAATTCTCAAATATTTTTTGTCAGAGTTTGCTGACTTAAATCATTTGATTTAGTTCAAAATGCTTGCAATCTTAAATAATTTCAATGATAATATTAAAAAATCTCAAATGATTTCTAAACCGAATTGAAACCGAGGTACGGATTGCTACAAAACCATTTTCTGAACCGAACTGGTGGTTTCAAATCTCTGTTAACCACGGAACCGAACCAAACATCATCATACATCTTAATATAAAATGAATCCATTAAATCACTTCAAAGCAGTCAATTTCAAATAAACAAAATCCATACCAAAACGTATATGCATTCAAATAATCTAATGGTAATTAGTCTTTAGCTTTTCATTAGATACTAAATATCATTTCACATCCCTTTGCTTAAGCCATTAGGGCCCATTTTTGTTAATAATCAGAAATCTTCATTTGGTAAGTACTAAGTTGAGCCATTATCATCGACTATTTGGCTTGAATAAGTGTGTGCAATGTTTTATGTCCTAAATGATTATTTCATACATTGTACATGGGCCCCCCCCAACTAGGCAACCTCAAAATGTCCAGTTCATAGCCAATGATGACACCAGGGAAGACCACGTTGTGGTTGGGGTATACAGCTCCGCAACGCAGTCATGCCCATAATTACGCTGGTGCGGTGTGCGTGTGTGTGTTGGTGTGCGTTTGTGTGTAGTTGACGCCCATGAACATCAATTTCAATTAACCAAAGTGGCCAGGTTGACAGACAAAACGTTAAATTTTTATGTATAGGGCGTTGCCAGGAACACGGCCGCACAATGAGTTCCTGACTGATTACCAGAACTTCACCTACCACTCCAGCAAGCAGAGACATTGCTGCATCCTATCAATGATAATTATGGCTGCAACAACAACCTGACCAAGTGTTGGTGGTGATTTAATCCTGTTAATCTTGCTGTTATCTTATTAATGCCCTGTTGTTCTTGTCCCCCCCATTTTCTGTGTAATCTAATTCTCTGCCCACGCAATCCTTTAAAGTTGTTTATGATTAATTAAATGCCGTTACACAGGGCACATTGCTAACAACAGAGATACTCTCATGCTCGTCACATTAAGAACTGTAGGCACACCCTAAGCAGCCAGCACGACGTACCGGGCTCCTGTTTGGCTGCTGCCCCACTGCCAGAGCCCGCGGTGCCCGTATTGTTGTTATTGTTGTTCAGATTGCTGCCGGTGTGCCTGCTGTTGTTGCTGTTGATAACTGGGTGAACCACAGCTACACACGTATCTGCATCCGTGGGCACCAGTGAGGGCGTGGCGACATTTTATTGACTGCACAAAAGAAGGATAAAAACAGGGAGGGGGGTGTTAAATAAAAAAACTGTGGATTTTCCACTGATTACACTGGCTGACCCTAAAATTGTGGGGTGTGCGCGAACCAGTTCCGTCATTATACGGGCGTGGTTAGGCTGCATACAAATTTAAAAAATTATTTTGTGAACTACCCATACGATAAGCAACAAATGCGATAAATGGCGAACAAAACGGAAATTAACTGACGGCGTTAAGAAATTGAAAATATTGCGCCGGGAGGAAATTGCAAATTTATGTGCCAACCAACTGGATTATAGGGATCAACAAGTTTTGTGTGGCAAAACAAGCAGAGAAAATAAAATAAATATAAATTTTTAGAAATATAATTACGACAGAGTTTAAAGCTATTAAAGTAACGAGGTCATAATTGTTGTGTGTGCTTTTTTTTTTACAACATAAAACAACTCATGTATTTTATATTAAAGAGATTTAGTTTAGCTTTCGCAAGAAACTCCTGATCCCATCATCAATGGGTTTTTTTGGCTGAAGGCCAAAGGTTTGTCAATCGCCTTCCTTGCAATCAAATCTAGTTTTATATATATAGAATATTTGAAAATATTTTATTTATATTTCACCTTGGTTAACTGGGGTGTGACCAACCCTGATTGGCTATATTTTTATTATATAAATTTGGCATTTTTAGCAAAATCTTACCATATCTTGTTGTATCACCTCTGTTTTTCCCAAGAAAATGGTACCCTTTAAAACAAGATTTTGAAATACTTCCATAGGCTATTCCGGGGGAAAAACCAAGAACAAAAATATACCATTGGATGCCAAGTAAGTAGAGCAAGTTGATTTGCATCAATTAATATTTGTAGTGCAAAAGCTTTCTACCTTAACAGAGATTTTTGATTGATTTTAAAATTTAGAGAGAAACAAAAGAGCTTTTCTCAATTTAGTTTTTTTGTTTTGTATTATTTATTATTCATAAAAAAAATAAGTTTCGGAATTCGAGGGCTGTTCAACAAGTTGTCGGCCTGCTAATTACAATGGGCCTAAAAAAGAAAGGTGAAGAGGAGTGGCTATGATTCCGGGTCTCCAGATTATCGAAAATGAAAACAGTAAATGAGGTTATGATCAGAATTAAAGTAATTCTGGCCCGTACCTCAATGACATTTTTCAATATTTTTTGAAAATTTCGCGGCAATTAAA